>JABSMR010011799.1:0-11244 GCA_018902295.1 Dusona sp. PSUC_FEM 10030013 | reverse complement strand
ATTACTGTACAAAATATTTTGTACGGTAATGGAGTGGTCATTGAACTTTAACACTAAAAAATTACAATTAAAAACCATGACTTAAAACACTGTACACCCGCCGGCTGGCCTATCCATCCCACTAAATTTACGAGAGATCGTAGATTATTTTACCAAGTCTGCTTCAATCGTCGCACCCCTTTTTTTACAACCCCCAAAAAACGTGTACGAAATATCGTTATATATATTTACGACCCTAGACAAACCGATACCTACTACAATCAATTTTTAGGATAAACTGTTATCGGGTTGTTTTTTTATTTTGAAATTTTATTGTCAGTATTTTTTTGGGTTCAAAAAATTATGATTGTTTAGATTTTTAGAGAGATTTGCAGATGTAAAGTGAAAAGTTTCGAGGTTTTTTATTTATCAATGATAAAGTACGTTGTTCTTTTTTTACTGCAAATAAAATTCCCGACCTATTCGCAAAGGTCGTAAATTTAAAAACATCAGAATCTGCACCGTGTTGGATAATTTACGTTTAGGAAATAAATAAAGAGTAAAAACGAGGTCATTTTTCAGGAGCAAAACCGAGCGAAACGGATTTGCATGAAAATAAGAAATTACCTCGCGATGTTGTCTGTATTCGCTCAGGGTACAAACGTAGACTTTTGTATCTCTTTCTCTCTCTCTCTCTCTCTCTTTCTCGTGTTTCTGTGATTGAATGTAGGGTTAAAATTGCAGAAAGGCGAGACCATACAGGGGGTTGATTTTTTGTTCGTCATTTTTTTTCGAAGACTCGTACGCCTCATTAGGTCCGCGCGAGTTCGGCGGATGGAGAAGAGGGCCAGAAAAGACTTCTGTAGAAGGTGCCTGGCTCGACAAAAAGGAGTGAATAAAAAAAAATGAAAAAAATGGGTGCCAAGGGACAAATGAAAAACTGTGAAAGAGTATACAGGTTTTTCGCGTATGGGTATGCTCGGTAAATCTTTCCTCGAGTTCACTTTATGGGAGAAAGCAATTTCTTCACGATCGTCTCTCTCACTCGAACAAATATTCTATCTCACTTTTTTTTACAGTTTTGGCTTAACGGCTCAGAAATAACGCAACAAAGCGTATTAAGGGTGTTTCGAAACTGAATTGGGAAAGTTTGTGTGTATGTGTGTTAAAGGGCGCCAAGGACGAACCTTCCAGGCTGAGGGAAAGGTGAAGTTGTTGAGAAAAAAGGGCAAAGAAAGCCTGCACTTTCGAGATTTTGGGACCATCGCCGATAAATATTATATTTTTCAATCGCGCCCTTTTTTACACCCTTAACCACTGACGTGTTTATCTTTGCACACACGCTCCACCAGGACACTTTTCTCTTTCTTTTCCTCATTCGAATCTCACCTTTTTCATGCCTTTTGTTTTCATACTGCAATTTTGAGTTGTCAGGGTCGAGGACAATTTTTCAGGGAGTCCTCGAAGGGATCAATAGCCAAAGATAGCGAAGCCGAAGATAGGAGAAAGGGTGAAAAAAGATCATATGAAAAACACCATTTTATTGGTCATGCCTATTTTTTTTTTTACCTTTTTTCACTCTTGCTTACTCAATTATTCCATCCTTCTAACATCGACAATGAACACGTGAGGTTCGATCGTAAATTTTGAATCAAGTACCACCAAGGACAATTTTTTTAATAAAAAAAAAATACTTTACGAACTAAAACGGGTCGTTTAATTTTTTTCCTCAATGCGTCTCGTTACTTTATGACCATGTAAAGAAACGAGGGAAAATTTTAAGGTTCAGCCCTAATCATACAATGGCTCGATCTTTAAAAACGAAAAAAAGAAATATTATTTAGAAACGTGCCATTTAACTTTTCCCAAATATTTTCAATTATTTTATTGCGATATTACTAGAAAAGGGACAAAAAAATGTTCAAGGATTCGAAAAAGTATCTACTTAATGGAGTAAAACATAGTTTTTTTATACGTTCGATTACTTTCCAAGACAATGTACGAAGAAAAAGAAATCATGCGTATCGTCGTAAATTGATATTAAGGAGACAAATGCTAAAGCGTCGAAAAGTTAAAAAAAATATCAATTCTTTTATAAACGTGGCATTTAACTTTTTTCCTCCACCTTTGATTATTTCATTACGATATAATCGAGGAAAAAAGGGGGACGGTATAACACCATAAAAATTGATTGAAGGGATACCAAAAAGTTCGTTGATTCCGACCCCCCCACCCAACTTTGTCGCAATTGACGGCTGGAAAGGTAAAAAATGTGTAATACGTATTTTTCTATCAGCGCGGCATAATATTTGGGTGTATCATTAATATTCATGGTCGTGATTTGATAAATGGAAACAAAAATATGATATTTCGTCGATACGATAATTTATGAGTGCAAATGGCTTTCGTATATGAAAAAGAATGTTATACCCAATGTATCAAAGTGATCGAAGTATTATTGGAAGTGGCCTGGGGCTACGAATGTAAACCTTTTTCGAGCACGCCATAAATGCATTCACATCGATGTATCATAGAAAAAAAGGTACGAGAAATAGAATATGCAGCACGTGTTTGTAACGATCGGTTGAATATAAATTGACGAGAGAGACTTCACTCTCGGTTTATCGCATGTGTGTGTATGTGTGTTGAAATTTTAATAAAATATGGATGAATGTCTCGAAGACGAGAAAACATGCGCGTGCAAACTTTAAGTATAGAGTGTCCCAAAATCTAACCGTCAACTTAACAGGATAGATAGAATAATCGAATGCTGAAGAGAAGTCTGCAGTCATTTTTTTCTGCGATGCACCATTGATGAGATTTTAATTGAAGACTGCTAGTCAATCACGTGTGCTGTTGCAAATGAGCGTAGAGTGGGGGAAACTCACCACAGTCCAGAAGTCAGAATGGATAGGCTTCCGCGCAATCGCGTGCGCCAGCTACGCCGACTTATTGCTCCCCACGCGCTAAATTGGCCGCCACTAGTTAATTAATATGTCGCCAATTGTTCATAAAGGGCAAAAATGGTTAAGGGCTCTTCTCCTTAAAATCGCACAAACTGACAGTTTCTCAAGGCTCTAGAATAATTTTTAGGACACCCTGCATATCGTTAACGATGTAACAGGACAATGAAAAGAGAGTGGGAAAATGAAGGCTTCGATACTCGTGAGACTGTGTATATTGTATGTGAATGAGATCGAAGTCGATCACAACCCATATATTCCATAGCCTTCTAGGGCTCGACATACTCCTTACATATGTATTTATATCTATATATTTTTTTAACCCCTCCGGGTGATGCTTCTGGCAGTGATCTCCTATGTGGGCTTGAGCTAGTTCTCGATTTCTTGACGAACGTGATTTCGTTCGCACATGTATGTATTAATGTATAGTACTATGTATGTATATGCGTGTATTATAAGACCCGAAACCCTTATTTCGTCGTTCGTACGAACATACTTTATTTGCATTTAAATCGTACTGACATCAGCTCGATGTCGTCCAACACAGGGAAAGGGATAACGATTCGAGAATAACCAAACCCTTGTCCTTTTCCTCCCTGTCCCTTTTTCTCCCTTTTTCTCACTCATACATTTTTTTCATTCACAGTTTCTTGAGGAGTCAGCATAATTATCAAAGCATCCTAGAAGTAAAAAAAAATTCTATAATACGATGTACAAACATTAGTGTTAAGAGGGTAGAAAAATTGACAAGACTATCAAACAGGTGTGTTCAGGTTCGTTATAGTTAAAGCAAAATCGACACTGTCCTCGAGGGTGAAATAAATATTTTTCATGAATTTTCCTCTCGCCATTTTGGACCTCCTTTTTTGCACCAAATTTCTATGTTATGTGGAACAGTTTTTTTCTATTACGATGTTTTACTTCTTGGGGTGAAAATTGGATCAAATAGAGTCGTATGAATGTGAATGAAACGTGCCAGGACGTGAGTCTATTTTTTTTCTATCTTTTTTCGTCTATTACTCTCTCTCTCACTCTTTCATATATTTTTTTTCTCTCTTTCGCCTTTCGCAAAAAAAGTTTTTCAGTTTCAACGTTGGATATAGCTTTAAAGAATAATACATCCGAGAGAATCCATATCGAGAAAGAAACACGAAGGACGGACGTGGGAACCCCGCAACTATGCGTCGGCTCAAACTGGTACATATTACTTTATTCTCCTCCAGACATACAAGCGCACAGACGCGCAACACACACACATATACATTTGTGATCTAGATCATATACAGAAAACTCGTCCTGTCAAAGAGGGTAAAAAACAACGCACAGAAAAGAAATTTTACACGTACACACTATAAAATTTTATTTCCATTCACAAGAATTTCTAAAAATGTTCGCCGTTTTAGACAAATTCCTTCTGTTAGTCAATTTACAAAGATTTTCCAAAATAGTCCAGATTTTTTCAACTTTTTAAAATTTTAAATGGTGACAATGAAAAAATGGTTTTTTAAATAATTATGAAATGACAGATTTTTTAGGACAATTTCAATACTTAATAATAAAAATTCAGTTCTAAAAACTTATGCTATAAAAATGCCATATAAAAGTGCGTCTATTAGAAATACGTTCAAATTAATTTCTCGTTATATTCAATGTTGACTCAGCCAACATTAGGTCGAAACTCAAACAAGACGAATTTTGATTGGCAGATGTGCGTGGATTTTGAATTGAGACACACGTCCGTCGAGGCACGAAGGGCTCGAAGGAAACGAAAAAAAAAACGTTTTTCCGTGCTAATAGGAGCAAACGAGATCTGGGGCAGTTTTTTTTCGTATTACACAAAACTTTTTTCACGACTTTTTTCACTGCTTCGAATCAATTTCATACTTTCGATTTTGAACAATTAAGATAGATGTTTTGAAGTCTGTCGAAAGGCCCTTAAGTTCCTTCAATAATGAGCAATTGCAAAAACGTCGGCGAAAAATTTGGTGTCCTAATTTGGCAAAAAAAATTCGAAATAAAATTTGAAAAAAGAAGTAGGATAATCCGTCACCGTGTCAATTGTGGTTCCTCCTTTTTCCACTTTTTCACCTCCTTTCTTTCTTGTTTGGCTTGGAGAAAAAAGCACAGAGCAGCTTCAAAAAAAATGAAAAGAAAAAACAAAACTACGATTGGGAATGAAAAATGAAGCGGGAATACGAGATGAGAGAAATGTTCGCTGATGTTGACTATTTTTTCACGGGCTACACGTAAGGGTGAAAAAAATGAAGAAGCCCTAGCGAGATGAGGGGAGGACGAATATATTTTTTTCATCTACTTTTCCTGAAAAAGCGATACGTTTCGGTGCGCAAAACCATTTTTCCGTGACCCATTAGCCTGCATTTTGATCGATGATGACGGGCCGATCAAAAGAGTAAAACGAAGGGAAACTAAGAAAAATGAGGAGATCGAGTTAGTTTCAGTTCATCGATAAAACGTGACTTTTTCTCAAAATCCACAAAACGTCCTTATTTTTCTCATAAATGCCAAAGTTCCATCATCAATCCTTTTCGTTTGCAACCCTCTCCACTCTTTATATCCTTTTCACCAAAAAACAACATGTTTACTCTTCAGTTTTTTTTTCTCTATCGTTTGCTTTTCGATTTTCGGGAAATATGTCTGAATAATCGATTCACGTGAATTCGCCGATGGGTTAAAATAGATAAACGAGAACATAATGGTACGCGACAGATGAAGCCCAGCGATATAAGTAAAGTGGACATTTTGGCTTAATAATTTTTTTTCCACTTCTATCCCAATTGTTCGTGCCATACTTTCAACTCTTTTCGTTTTTTTTTAAGTACTGAGAATTATTGTACGATTGTGTAATTACCGGTGATACGTGACACGTGTACGTAATTGGTTTTGATGCGATGACATATGTCAATGTCTCGTATCGGAACACGTGCTTGACACTGTGCACGAGACGACTAATTTTTTTTTTTACTCTACACACCATTTGCTCGACGACGCATGACCGTTTATCCAAATTCCCTGAAGATAATTTTCTACCAGTCCATATGTATACATATACATTAAATGTGTAAAATTAATGCGTATGCAGGGCCGTGTGCACTTATATTTTTACGATCACGAACAAATTATACCGAGACACCCCACGCGACCAACGGTTCACTCGCATTAAATACTCATATTGGGGTGGATTATTTTCAATTTTTTTTACACATTACCTTCTGACGAGCCAATTGGAAAAATCGTGCCAATTGAACCGAATAAAAACCTCGAAAAATATCCCTCGGTTTGATTATTACCGAAAGCTTTTTTAAGCTCGCAACTTTTGTTAGATTCTATGGGTTTCTTGAAATTCTTATTATTACAAAAATGATGGAAAAATAGAGTATTTTTTATGGGAATATTCTTACATTTATTTGCAATGAATGTTCACTTAAATATAATAACGAATCGTGTTTTCAAAATTTGATTTATTCATTCGAAATCTGATAAAATTTATTCAAATATTCTTAGAAAACAAAAGATATTTATTGGCTCGTCAAATTCAAGGTGCACGCGAGACAATTAATGGCGCGTCTGCAACTTTGGAATTTGACACATATGCGGGTCTTGTCTTCGTCTTTCTTTCTTTGTCTTTTTCTTCCTTTCTCTCAGTAAAATGTTTATGGATTTCTCGTACGACCCGTAAATAACAAAAATTCTTGGTACAACGTGAAGTTTAATGCGGTATGATAAATACCACTATGAATTTTAAGACTAGAATCGCGAACGGAAAATTGTCGTTGACGTTGACGTTTTTCGTAGCTGATGCAGCAGCTGTCCCGCATGCATCAGCACGACGATAGTCACGAACGTACGAAGAAGTGGTCGCTGATCTAATACATGCATACACTTATGTATATACATGTGTAAGGTAAAAATATATTCATCTACACATACGTATATATGTATAAATTATATATTGATATATATGAATCAATTTCTGGCCGCGCCGAAAAGACTTTCGTGGCCCAATTTTCTACACAAAAATAACAAAAGTTACGCCCTTTTGTTTATTTTACAAAATGATATGTATTTTTACATCCTGACCAAAAATTGAGGAAAAATCGTGGGGGAATAAAAAAAATATTTGCCAAGCTGTGCCCTCAATTCGACGTATATAGATCATTTTTGTACTGGCCTAAAGAGGATTTTCTCGAAATAAGGTGGTTGGAAATGGTGATGAAAGCAGAAGAGAATATATATAGACAGAGAGAGAGAGAGAGAGAGAGAGAGATGTGCGTGCATTGAGGGTTCGCGAGAAATTTTTCGTGTTAATTTGAACCGAGACCTGTGCATACAAAAACTATGAATATACCATTTGTATACACATGTGTGTATGTGAAATTGTGTAAGTAAAGAAAATCCTTCTCTTGGGACAAAAATTTTTCACGTTTACACGATCGATCCAAATACACCTTAGGGACAAAATAAACGTGATGGATTCAGCGACGAATCTTTTTGCTCGAGCTCTCTTTCTCCTGAAATCGACGAAACCCTATAGAAATAAAAAAACGGAGTGAGCGAGAGAGATAGATATTACGTGAATTTGGAAAAAATAATGGTGAACGAATCGTTAGTTGAGTATGAGAAAAATATTTTTTTTCAAGACCCGAAAAAAACAAGAATCTTGAGAAATCGAGTCGATTTGTTATTAGTCGTTTTGTAAAACCACCCAAGGCTTGTTTTCAGGGTGGTTTTTCTAGGTTTTTCTTTCGATAGAAAGACGACTGAGGGTTGAAAAATTCGGGAATGTCGAAGAGAGACTTTTTGTAAGAAAAATTGTAATTTCGACGTTCGAGGGTCGCCGTCGCGCGATAAACTCGGTTATATTCGGGATTCATGGGCGTATCGATGCTATATTGTGTTGAGCTTGTATCGAATATTGAACCTCGTAAAAATTAATCAAACGAGGGAACAAAAAAAAATGTCGCCTCGCACCCTTGTAGCTTACCTTGGATCCTAAACTTCCCGGCCTACATCACATTTTTATGTGCATACATACTCATACATTTGTGTCTGTGTATATAAAATTTTCTTTATGTACGTATTCTATATATATATACTTAATGTGGTCTTTGATGATCCAGCACGTGACCGAGTTAGAAATGACGAGTACAAATCGTTTCTGACGTCACGCCAATGCTCCAAGGCGTTAACCCAACATCCATCAAGGTTTTCCACCAAAAATCCATGCGGACTCAGTTCGAGAGGGGCAAACCGGACAAAAATAATAAAAGAATTTATGAATTTCACGAAATCGTTATTTTATCAATTACTGTATTAATTTAAGGAAAAAATACGAAATTAGAGTTCAAATCTATCAATATTGCCAGTTTTAATTTAATTATATTCAGTCTCTTAACTAATTTGCAAGCAATTCTTTACTTTACATAACATCTTTGATACTTCATAATAATTCACTCAGGCTTTATTTTCTTTGTAGATTTTCTTCTCGATATTGTGACAAAGCACATTGAGTGAGGACTGTAATTTCGTTAGACGAGTACGCGGGTTCAAGTAGGCAATAGGGAGGAGAAAATAATGCAAAGATGCTGGTCAAAAGTGGATCAAAAGGGAGATGAAAAAAAGATTAGTCCAGCTATTTATAGGCAAGAATCGGTATGAATATCGATTTTCAAGGAAAATACCGCATCTGTCAGTTCGGGGCTACAACTTTTATGCTATTTCTTTTCATATATATCATGTATATACTTTGATACACATATGTAGGGATAATTCTTTTTATATATTTAAATGGAAGCAACGAATACTGGACATTGAAGAAAATTGGAGCTTCTTGAATGGATCATGGTCGAGAAATCGATCTGTCAAGAGGACACTACTGTCTTTGTGAGATCGAGGCCTTTTCTCGCGAGTAAGGGGGTGTTTTTTTTTGCCCCAGAAAATTGATGCTCCAAAATGTGGTTTTCGTCCAAATTCTGTCTTTCTTTCTTTTTTTCTCTGCTTTCTTTTTTCTGTCACTTCTTTCCGATTTTCCAGTGCTCCGAGCATCGTGAACTACATATCGAAATGCTGTTTGAGTAATTGGACCTTTCGACCTCACGAGCCAAATCCTACGACCCGTTTCGAGGGTGTCACAAAAAAGGAGGGGGTTGGAGGAAGAATAGAGAGGTTCGAAGACGAAAAAAATGGAAAGAGCGCGGGCGAGTTTTTCTTGATTTATTATCCGGTCAATTTTTCACCCGGATCTATTTCGATCCAAAAGTTGGCAAACATAGGGGAGGGGGTGGTTATTCGTCTTAACAATTGACCAACGCACCGGATTAGCCTTTCTTTACTGAATTTAACGGCCGCAAGATTGCCCAAATGTGTTTCTTTCTCTTTCTCTTTTTCTTGCTATCTTTTTCCGTCTCTTTTTTCTCGGAGAGACACGTCTTACGTCAACGTGAATGAGAAACGAGGCTTGTAACGGAACGGGCTTTTGTCCTACGGTGACAGAAAGACGGAAACGAGAGCGGAAAGAAGCTGAAGCCGAGGACAATTCGCACTTCCGGTTCTCCCTTTTACTCTCTCCCTCTCTCGGTCTCTCATACACTTTCCATACTGGATTCTAGTTTAATGTTCCGGACACAACGGATCCTTTATTTTAACCCAGACTTACCGAGACTGAGCCCCTTAAAAATATAAGAATAGCCGAAAAAAAGGAGAAAAGAGTATTCAAACGAACTTAATCACGGTTCATTTGTTTCAGGGGCCTTTGAGTCCCGAAAACTTGAGGACTACTTTGTGAATTCTATAAATGATGATTTTTTAGTTAGCATATTTTTTCAGATTTTTTTCTAGTATCCAAGAGTAAATTTTGATATTCAAGGTATAAATATTTAAAATATCGAAAAAAGCCATCGATTATGACAGTTTTCGATAAAAAATTGTTTTCACTTCGCAAAAAAAAAGGACAAATTGAAAAAAAAAATTATTTCTATTCATTTGCTCGTTCTCTGATCACCGAAACATATTTTTTTCGGTTATCTCTTGAATTCTCACGTCGCAAAAGACGGTTTCAGCTGCACAGGAAGAAGGGCTGTTTTTTCATCATTATTTACTCTCGAGAGAGGAAGAAAAAAAGTTTGGGTCGCGTGCGCGGGAGTTGAGGGTGTAGTATTTACCTCGAAATTTGGTCACGAGGCGCAAAAGCTGGATCTAAAATCTACCTGGATCGTCTTGAATGGGACTGAAGAAGATTTGGATTTTTTTTCCTCCAAGGATTCGCCTCGGTGGTGACAGGCTCAAGATCAATCGTTGAGAGAAAGAGAACGAGCATCTTCCATTTTTCCAGTGCTTACGATCCTTCCAGGCGCGCGTCAAGACTTAAATTTGTATATATATATATAAATGTATATATAATGTATGTATCGGGTTACGGTTTCGGTCCGACCGCCAAATCCGATCTCCGGAATAGCTTGCAAAGGCAAGAAGATCCAGTAAATCCTCTCACACAGTAGCTCCCAATAATTGCCTCTAGCCAATCCAATAATATATTGAAAATCATTCCTGAAAATCAACCCTCAACCTCCTTTAATCCAGAGAAATATTTTCCTGCATCTGCACTTTTTGCGAAAATATTGTCCACCTCCTCCGCCCTCATAACCTTTTTATTTTTCAAGATCGAAAACAAACGACGCAAAACGATGCGAAAACAAATTGGCTCACTTTGCTGTATAGTCAAAAGATTAAGTCGAAAATAAATAATTACTCCAAGAACTGAAATTTAAGTTCTCAACTAAAAATTGTGATGGTGCTCTATTTTACGCAGGGGTGAATGAGAAAAAATGATTTCGAAAAATAAGTCATTGAGACTCGAGGACTATTGTCACAATTTTCACATTTTTTTGTTATTTTACGAGCAGGGAGAATGGTCCGATTATCAAATTTCTAGAGTGGCCACGGTCCGAGGGATGATGTGAGGGAAAGAAAGGAAAAAAGTAGGTGGCGCACCATACCATCAGGAGCAGCGAAAGGGCCCGAGCCAAAAAGCTACCCTTACCTGTATTTTCCTTCTTCCTCTTTCCATTCTCTTTCTCCTTCGCTCTTTCGCACTCCCCTCCCCCGAGCTAAAGCTACATAAGGCCCCGGTAAAAACCCCCACTACTTCAGTTAAGTTCAAGCCGTTGTCGCGACGTGACGTATCGACGATTCGCGCTCGTGAGGTTGCCATGCCACCTCAAACATTCTAGTCCACTCTACCTTTTCCCCATCGTGGAGTGCCCGATATAGTTTTTATTTTTATTAT
>JABSMR010011788.1:0-11247 GCA_018902295.1 Dusona sp. PSUC_FEM 10030013 | reverse complement strand
AGTAAATAGTAAAAAAATTCGTACTTTTTTATGAAAAATATAATTTTCTACAAATCTATCATGAAAATCAGGCTAGCAATTTTTTCACAACCTAAATGTACTCCAAAGAAATGTTCAGAATTTTTTCAAAATTTTCCGATTTGTGGTTATTGTTAAAAAAAATAAAGATAAAGTCGTTTCTGTACCAGATCCGAACTAACAATAGTATTGAATGAAAACTTTCGTTCATTATTGGAGTTTTAGATCAATTTGATAACCAACCATCCTGAAAACGTATGCATGCAAATTTTCAAATAAATCGTTACGTACGTAACGAAAAATTTATGCCTAAAACACAGTGGCAGTGTGAGGGCACTAAATGCCCTCACAGTGTTTGCCACTGTGAAGCAAAATGTACAAGGTGTGCATAGTGCCATTACGCACTAGGTGTAAAAACGATACCAGAATGCGAGAAATGTCAGAAGGCAATGTGCCTACAGCATCGAAACGTTCTCTGTCACAAATGTGTGAATATTTGTGTAATGAGTAGATTTCGAATCTTTTCCCCATTTTTTGTTGCGTTTTTCATTTTTCTACCATTTTTTATCACAATCTAAAATAAAGAGGAAAAAAAACTTGGGTTATCCTTTCATTTTTAAGGGCTAAAAAATGCCCTTCATTTTTCCCATTCAATATGCAAAATAATTATAGTTTTTTATAGAATCGTGGAAATCTACAATTTCTCCCTCGAAAAATAATCTCTCAGGTACTTTTCTCCGAATCATTAAGAAAATAGCGAATTTCAGCCAAAAAGTATAAAAAAATTCACGTTTTTCGTCATGCTCAAAAGAAATGTACTTTAGGGTCCCCCTCCGATTTCGATAAATTTTTTAAATATTGTAGCCGATCGAGAAATAAGAGACACGTATCAAGAGACTCGGTAGAGTCTCGTGACAAGTACATTTGACAGCTCTGTCGTCCGCTGGCCCTAGGCTCGTCGAGACTATTATATTTTCTACTAAAGCGATTCGCGGTGGTGGGGGTGTTTTTTTATAACGGCCCAAAAGTTGTTTTAAGGGGTGAAACCAATGCTCGAAGTTGAGCATGTTTTGTAAGTGGTACATTGTTTGACATACGTCAAATGACCTATTTGACATGTCCAACTTCTCATACGCCCTTATTGCACGAGGGTCAACCACCCCCTAATATTCACAAATTGATTGTATGAAAAAAAATTATCATCCGATTCTTACGAAACAAACACTGTTTGGAAGAACAAAAAAAAATAAATTGACGCGTCTGTGGATTTTCCCGAGCCAAAAAATTAAGGGGGTACACCCGTAAAATTTCAAATTCAATTTTAAGCACCGAAACATTTTTTTTTTTCAAATTTTAATCATTTCATTAACATTGTATGTTGACTTATATGCTAAAAACATAATTCAAACATTTATTTGAACACGATATAGGCGATGGAATGTTCGTGCAGAAATAATAGATTTCAATTTATATTTTCATTTCGATTAATATTCCTAAATTTATTGATTATATTTTATACAGTAATGAAATTCTTCGAAGAAATGTTTGAAACAAAGTAACTTTCACACCATGAACACCTTACTACAGCTACATCTGTGCATCGGTTGCTGTTGCTTAAATCGGGGTTTGTCAGGGCTCATTTCACGTCCAAGGGTTAGAACTTTATATAACAGAAAAACAAACAGTCTGCTAAATCGATTAACCACACGAGGGGACTAAATGCCTCAGTGCATTGAAGTTCTGGTTGCAAACCATGTGTGCTCGTTATCGGTTGATCAAATATTGAATTAATCATACTCGTGTTCGAGAAAAAATGACAAATTAATTTCAACTCCAAAGTCGAGATATATTTGAACGCCACTTGAATTCAATATCGAAGTAAATCAGAGCAGAATGAGAATTCGAACGAACGAGTTAAATCGATGTCCGGATGGAATTATTCAGGAATTTAAGATTGAATAGTAATTCCCTCTATAATATTGATTTCCCGATAAATTGTCGAAAGGAGTAAAATAAAATTGGAAAGCTTACGAAGCATGTAATGAGGATGGTGTATATATATAAGGAGAAGGCGCCAAGTGGAAGGGGTGTTTAGTTAAAGCCGCGGGTAGCTTTCGCAGGCGTGGACGGTCGGTGGCCATTATTGTAATTCGCAAATTTCCTGCCGAGTTCGAGAGTTGAATGATGAAAGAGAGAAGGTGGAGGGGGGGAGGGGGGGGTAGAAGGAGAAGATATCACGTTAAAAAAAAGATTGATAAAAAAAGTGGAGATTCGCGCGGGGATTGACGTTAAAGCGTAAAAATCGTGAGATGAAAGTGAAGAAGGACGACAGTGAGGAGGAAGACGGACGAGGTCGAGGATAAAGAGTTGGGAGAGGGGTGGGGGTGAAAGGGGGAGTATAAATCGAGCTCTCTGAAGGAAAAAGCCGGTGGATTGGCGGCCTGAGGCGCGGTTGCGGATTCTTGGCGTGATGCCGGTGATTCGCGGTCGCGGTGCCCAGTAATCGGGGGCCTCTTGTCCGCCATATTCCTCCCCCATTTTTTTCCCATCTTCCTATAGATGTATATATATGTACGCGCATATTTTATATAAAAGCTCCGCTTGTTCGTCATAGGTAATGCGGAAAATAGTCTTTCCAGGATATTCCAAATTTCCCAGTCGTCCGTAAAACAGTTAGCTGCTTTGATGATCGGAAGAGAAAAAATGATACTCATGATCGTCAGAAAACTCGAAAAACCCCCGTATCTTTTGCGCTCCGGTACACAATAATTTACTTCGTCAAAGTACCTGTAATTTTCTTACTTTGTAAACATTCAATAAAAAATAAAACATCGATTTATTTAAATGACGTATTTCCTCTTGGAATTTCGAGCAATCAAGTATCGACATTTGTAATAACAGACATAAGGAAAATAAGCTTTTTCACTTGATTACGAATCAGTTTTCAGTTTCTCTGTAAAATTCGAAAAATCCAGGGAAGTAACGTCGAGACTCGATCGTTCTTTCAATTTTGAATGTTTATTTTTATTTATTTATTTTTTTCGAGCGTTTTTCCCTGGGCTATAAACCTCGTGGTCGTCGTCGACGTCGTCATTGTCGTTAATCGCGTCTCTCCGTTTTGATACAAAACGGCAATATGGAACGCGTTGGGCACCGCACGCGGCAATCTACCGCGGTAAACACAGCAATTGGTTGATGCCGTGTAGCCGCATTAATATAATTAGTCACCGCGAGCGCACTCGAGCGCGTCTCATGGATAGCCCTTCCTTCCTTTTCTCTTTCGACCACTCGCGAGAAACACCGATATACACCCCCCGGGCATTTCGCGTATTATACGGACGCGCTCTTTGGCTCTTCATCTGCCTCTTCCTCTCTTTCTCTCTCTTTCGCTCTCTTGGTCTCTGCCGCTCGGTCCCCCTGCTTTTTCCAAACTCTTCGTGTTATCCCTATCTTCCTTGCTCGGTTTTGTTTCGTACCCTCCGGTAAAGAAGCACACGGGACTTAAGGATTATGGGTAGGAGGGCACATGGGCGTGTCGCGTCTCGAAACCGCGATCATTTTCATTTCGACCACGAGATCTTACACGTAGGACCGTTGCAAAAACCCAGAAGCAACACCGACGATGGCCGATCTTCGACGATGCAAATCTTCATGCGGAATAAAATATGTTACGCAACTTGTCTAGGATGCTAAGAGTCAGAAGATCGTACTTCAGACTCTTTGCTTCGGTGGAAAGAGCTCAAGTGCGATCTTACGACTCTAGGACTTCGATGCGAAGAGCGATGACTGCCTGCACGGGTGTACCACTTACGAAATTGTTCATCGATGCCGAGAGACAGATATTTGGCGAAAGAAACACCCCCTCAAGCCGAAAATCACGGAAACGATTTCGCCGATTGGTAGAAATGATGATAAAAGTAGCTTCCCCGATGCTCCACTGTCCCAGACACCGAGTGCCAACCCTTAATTTGCACTGTTACAATGTCGGGGCGACGCGAAGTCCTTTTCAAATGGCACTGGCAATATGCCATCGTTGGTAACCCTTCATTTTCGTTCCTTCATTCGTTCCGAAAATTCGAAAAAGACGCCCGCGAAAGATGATGCTGATCGATTATTACAGCGTGTGGTCAACTTTTATAGCCGTTTCTGAATGAGACTCTCCGACCGAAATTCGAACTGAATTCTTCGCCTCGGTAGCTAAAAACGTGTATTGGGCAAAGATAATGTTGAAAATTAAGCGGCGATGTTCGCCGTTTCAATCGACCGTCAAAATCTATATTTATAAAAAATCTTTTTTCAAACTAGCATCGACTATTTATTATGTAAGAACTCAGTTCCACTAATATTTTTAATTCACCTTCACCCTCTCAAATCCCAAACGGTTCGAAAAAGTTAATAAATTACTGTCGCTACAGATGGGTGCGCGTTCGGTGTATGGCTCCGGCGATCACGAAAGTGAAGCAGCCTCGAGTGCGGTCGGTACTTGGGTGGGTGACCGCTTAGCCATGCACCGTCTCGCGTATCAATCGCTGAGTGAAAGGCAGTTTTTCTGAGTTTCCGATGGTGCTAACCAACTGAAACTCAGATAAAATATTGCCGCCTGTATCGGTCGGGTTTTCCACAGTTTCCCTTGACCCTCGTGCAAACGCGATACAGTAGTGCATTAGGAAAAAGTGGCTGTGCTGGGCAACACTCTGGGGGGTTCTCACAGGAACAGAAACACGAACAGTGAAGTGGGGTTAAAGTTATGAGTTGAGCTCGTAAAAACCCGCAAGGATATACGCAAAAAGAATAAAAATAACAAAAAAAAGTATAAAAAAATACTTTCGCTACAATGCAAGCAATGCTTACATATGGATTTCTTTACATATTTGTTGAAGGATGCCACCAAAGAAGGTCGAGGAACCTGAAAGGAAGCCCCTGATCGGTCGAGTGGGTACCAACCTCAAAGTTGGTATCGTTGGCATCCCAAACGTCGGAAAATCGACCTTCTTCAATGTCCTCACGAAAAGTCAAGCAGCTGCTGAGAACTTTCCCTTCTGCACCATCGATCCAAATGAAAATAAGTATTTTTTACAGTCCTAGTTATAACAGACTTTTTACAATTAAATCTTAACTGTTAACCGTAAGCCATGCAAATGATTTCGAGGAAAATTGTGATCGATAATTGATCGCAACCGTTTTTGTTTCTGTCACTGAAGTCAGATCGCTAAAAATGCTTTATTTTTAACCCTCGTAATTACATTCGCGTAAAAACGTACAATGTGCGATAAAGTACAGCATGAAATAGAAATCCGTAAGAAAGTGAATGAGGGAATCGACGATTGCTCTTCAGAAAGTGATTCGCAAATTACCGTCAATAAAGTTTTACAAGT
The DNA here is from genome assembly GCA_018902295.1 of Dusona sp. PSUC_FEM 10030013. Taxonomy (NCBI): domain Eukaryota; kingdom Metazoa; phylum Arthropoda; class Insecta; order Hymenoptera; family Ichneumonidae; genus Dusona; species Dusona sp. PSUC_FEM 10030013. The sequence continues at coordinate 5,854 of JABSMR010011788.1, read as the reverse complement.
CGGAGGTTATGGCTACGGGAAATCTGCGCAGAATTGGCCTCCGAGTCTCTCAAATTGGTGTCCTCGAGCGAGCATGTATTACACTTGGACCGAGGACACTAATCCCTTCGACAGAATCGAAGAATTCATAAAAGCCGAGCGAAACAACGCTGAGACACAAATACACCAAATTCACTTTGATCCCCCACTGGACCCTTTCACAACTCGCGATCCTTACGAGGAAAATGCTGCCAGAGCAAAGTATCTCGACACGGAGCCTGTTTCGTTCGCAATTTTCGGAAAACCTGGACTGGACAACCACAAGTTAGCGAAACTTGTTGCCGATTGGTGGAAGTGTGTTTTGGTGTCTCCCGAATCTCTGATCAGCGATGAAATTGAAAATAACACGGATAAGGGATGGTGGATCACAGAAATGCTTAAAAAGGGTGAAACGTTAGGGCCCGATATCATTATGAATCTAATAAACAGTAGGATTAAAAAAAGAGACGTTATGCACAGAGGATACGTCGTTGAAGGTGTGCCATTCATACCCGAAGACGCTGAGATCGAAAGCTCGACCTGCCCTGAGGATATTCCCTGCGAACAAGGTAAAGGAACATGTTATGCAATCGGTCCTTGCCTACCAGAATCCGAAACAACTACCTCGACTACCTGTAGCACCGATAGTTTCGTCTCCCTTCCCTTAAAATTTAATCGACGAGGCGATTACGAGCTGGATGTTCGTATCAACATGCTCCATCGTACGACCATTCAGGAAAGTTTGCGAGAGGTTAAAAATCTGGCTTCCACAAATGTTCGCGTTAATCCTTTCACGTTGGAAAACGACGCGGAAGAATTGCCTGAAAAGTGCAAAGATTACATTTCCCAACAAATCAACAGCATTTTTCAATCCTGGCCTGTGAAACCAACGGTCATTATTTACGTTGCTTGTCCGGACGAAGACCTGGATGGGTGTCTTGAGAACCGAGAATTCGATCCAGTAGTGGATACGAATAACCGAAAACGGCAGGACACTGCAGAAGGTCAATTCGATGATGAAATGTTGGAGAAAAAATTGATAGAGCGTACAAGCCTCGTCGCGACGTTACAGGCTCAATGTCAAATCTACAAACGTTACGCTCTCCCTGTTATCGAACGATACGTCCTTTTACATAATCCCCAAAATGTCATCAGAGTCGAAGGTCGTACGAGCCTTTCCCAAATTTTTGAAGTAGTTACCGCGAAGCTACGGAGCTTACCATTTTCCCGGGCAATTATACCCCAAAGAATTTGGGAAGATGATGAAATGTTCGAAGACGAAGAGGAGCAAGAGTCCGAAAATGAAAAAGCACAAATTTCGAACGACAGGATGAACGAAGCGTTCGATCGACTAGCAAAGAAATCCACTGTTTCGTCCAAGTTTCGTTGGTCGATTTCCAACTGGAAATTTATGTGTCCGGTTGAAATGGCGATGGGACGTAAAGTCGAAGGAAGAGTGGACTGCGCTGTGCGTTTTATGAACAAAATATTTTTCTTATCGTCCCTGGAAAGGCTGGAAAGGTTTTTGGAAAATCCACGACCATTCCTTCTGTCAATGGAACCAAGACCGATTTGTAGAATCGCTATTTTCGGGCCCAGATACTCCGGCAAATCCGAACTGAGCGAGTCCCTGGCACGTAAATATCTGGCGAATGTCATTGACGTTCGTGAAATGGTAAGAGAAATTACCGATGAGCGCAGAGATGCCAATATTGCGGAAGCTATGCGTGAAACTTGCGATCGAGTCGTTAATGACTTAAGGACTCGACTGGAGAACGAGAGAGAAGAGCGAGAAATTGCCAGAAAAAATGCTCTCGATTCCTGGTTCCATGAAGCACGAGAAATTATTCAACGATTTGATGAATTGCGAGAAACAGATTTATCGGGAGAAGAAGAAGACTTTCAAGAAGATTCTGACACAAGATTTCTACGAAACAAGCTTCAGGAACACGGGCTCCAAGCATTCAAAGAAAATCACGAACTGCTGGAAACCGCAGGGAATAATGAAATGATAATTTATGACTACGCACCGCACAATCTTCGTGATGTCGAACCACCGGTTCGAGAACTATCCGAACACGATCCGGAAGTTGCGGCTGTTTTGGAGAACGAAGTTAAGCACCTGCGGGACGATAAAATCGTGATAACGAACAGCGAAATAGCGGAATTTTTGATATCCAGGATCAGTATGATTGCGGACGAGCAGATAGACGGCAAATTATCAAGGGAACCCGGATGTATCATAGACGGCATGTATCCGGACCCTGAAATCTGGAAGATTCTTATTGAGGCAGGTGTTATCTTCGACGATCTGATTCTCATAACTGAGGAACCGCCGTACGAAAACTTACTGCGAAGTTGGAAGAGATATTACGATGCAAAAAATAGCTCAGGGGAATCCGAATTCCACGACCAGTACGTCGAGGATTTCGAGAAAATGGAGAAGTACATCGAAGACCTTAAAGATTTCGAGAACAAGTGGAAACTCTTTAGCGCAACACTCGAGGAAAACGAGATAGTTCCATTTATCTGCAAATTCGACGAAACAACGAACATCTACGAAACCGTACTCAACCATATTTCTGCCCCTTATCGTTTCGAAGCGAAAGTTGTAAGTGGCGAAGATCGAGATCGAGAATTAGAGGATACGAGCGATTCGGCGACCGATACGGACAAGGGAAGCGAAGAAGATTTTTCGCAAGACGAACAACTCGAAGAATCCGAGAGTGAAAGGATGCTAGAGGATAATCGCTCGTTCGGCGACACAGGCATTTATTGCCCTGTTGCTCTGGCACGAGCCAACGTTTTATGGAAAGGAAAGGACCAGTACAGTGCTTCATTTTTGGACAAAATGTATTTATTCTCCAGTGCAGAGGCTTTGACCGATTTCGTCAAGAGTCCCGAAACTTTTAACGTGCCTTTTAAGAAACCAATAACGGAAGGTCCATTCGCCCGGATTTGCATCGTCGGACCACCAGCAAGTGGAAAGAGCACATTGGCTAAAATTTTGTCCGCCGAGTACGGAATGATTCACGTCGATTTTTCGAATCGATTGAACAAATTCGTGAACGATCCTCCCGATGCGCATAAAAAAGATCGATTAGGACATAACGATAATGAAACTGTTCTCGAAATCGTACAAAAATACGAGGAAGAAGGTGCAGCTTTGCCCGAAAGAATTCTAGACGAGTGCATTTTCAATTTTTTTAAAAAGCCTCACACCAATTCTGCCATTATTTTCGATTCTTTTCCCAACTGCTTGGAAGACGCGCAGGTGATGATCAATAATTACGCCGTGCCAGAAGTTGTGATCGAATTGGAATGCAGCTTGGACAAAGCGCAGGAACGTTTGCTCCCAGAACTTCTAGAGGCTTTTATGAAAAAGCAAGAAATTGGCAAGAATATTGACGACGAAGAAAAAGATGTAGAAGAAGAAGAAGACGAAGAAGAAGAAAAAGACAAAGAAGAAAAAGACGAAGAGAATTCTGACGAGCAAGAAGCGAAAGATCGCATATTGCGAGAGATGGAAGAGGTCCACGAGAGAAAAAACGAAATGCTGGATAAAGTAAGAACGCGAATGGAGGAAGAATCGATACCGTGGATAATCATCAACACCGACAAAGACCTCGATAATTTAAAACAAAATTTACGAAAAATCATTCGTCCATTTATCCACAGAGAATCTCCACCGTTGGAGAGAACGTATCAATTGAATCCTTACAAAGCCGACGATCTGCTCGAATGCGGATATTATTTATTAAGCTCTTTCGGTCGTTCCTGTCCGGTACAAATCTACGATCGAAATAATCCTTTTCAAATGTATTTACCGATGGACGAAAGAGACGAAATTTATCCAATTTTACATCGACATTACATTTACTTCGTCGCAGGCGAGGAAGCTTCCAAAAGGTTTCAAAGAGACCCCTTAAGGTACGTTTCACAAGATTCCTGCAACGTTGTCATTCCAGCAAAGATTTCCATCGTGGGTCCACCGAAATGTGGAAAAACGACTTTGGCCGAAAGGTTCGCGAGAGCTTACGGCTTAAGAGTCATAAATCGCGAAGAGGCTCTAACTCGAATTCGGAAAAATTACAGTTGGACAAAAACCGCAATAGAAATCGAACAATTGTTACAATCGAATAAAAAAATAACGAAAAAATTGTTTGCTCGTGTCGTTGAATTGTATTCCTCGGATTACCGGTCGTGCACTCAGGGTTACATTCTCGATGGATTTCCTTCTGATCGAGAGGAAACAGAAGAGCTTACACTTTTGAATATTCGACCAATGGTCGTTATAAATCTGCGAGCGGATCGAGGCTTTTGCTTAGAATCGATCACCAACGACGATGCAATTTCCAGAAAAATAATTGAGCAATCGGTAACTGAAATATCTCGACGTTACGACAAATGGCAGGAACAGTCATCGAGATTTCTCGAGTGGTTAAAAAAATTTACGCAGATCATCGTCGATGTGAATGGGACCGGGAGCAAATGGGCAGTTTGGCGGGAATCTGACAGACGAATACGCTCGAGATTCGATGATATAAAACGCTACTTTCGCGAGGCTGATTACGATAAAGTTCACAGTTTGAAAAGTCTCGCTGTAACGCCCTACGAGTTTAAAAATCGTCAAAGTTCTTTCGAGGCTTATTGTCCTGCGTGCTTGAGTTACGAGGAAACATTGACGTTCTCGGGCTCGCCCCCGGATCGTTGCGGGGTCGTACAATTCCGTGAATATTTTTATTGGATATGTCCCCGACATTATGAGGGATTCGCGAAGAATCCATTAGCCTGTTTGCCTCCACAAAGTACAGCGGGTTTGCCCAAGATACGTCCACAAGTTTTGAACGATGAAGTCGACATTGAGCACGCTTGTTGGGCAAGGAGACTCGTCGCGGATGGCATTTGCATCGTTACTTACGCGGATTCGCTTCCTCGATACGAGATCGTACCAGGAAAACGAAATATCGCTGTTCTCTACGAAGATCGTTTGTTTCTCTTCTGCTCACTGGCTTGTAGAGAAAAATTTCTTTCGCGTGCTCCAATGTACAGTAAAATCGTCATTAAAATTTCCGAAATTACGGAAATAATGACGAAGAATTTAGTCAAGAATTTAACGAATCTCGAGTACCTCGAGAAAACTCTCGCCGAAGATATAATCAAATCAGTCACCGAAGCTGCGGCTAAACGTCCGAAATATCCTGGAATGTCCCCAGCGATCTCAGCCGCTGTATACATCGGAGTTTGTCTCAAAATTCACAATCTTCAATGCGAAATCGACGAGATCGAAGTTTATAAAGAAGTTGCCAACCGCATGGATGCTCGGTCGCAAATTATTCAAATCGCCATGCAAAATATGAAGAAAAATATTCATCCTTACGATGATCTATCGGTTTAAGGTACAAATGCACCAGTCCAGTCGAAAAGTTCGTAGACAGCAATCGTTCGATTTATTATTTCACGCATTTATTTAGATTCGTGCACATATAGTAATCAACAATTAATACACATGCTTTTTTACAGTAAATCCAAACGAAACCAACACCAAAAAATTCAAAATGTTGATCATAATAATTTTTTTTTCTATTATTAATACAATATTTCACTTTATTCTAAATTTTGGTTATTGAAACTTTCCGAAAAATGAACTTAAAAAATGACGAAAATTGAGATACCACTTGGAGAGACTTAAAATTGAAAAATTACTGTGCAATAATAAAAACGGGAGACAACGTTGAATTTTCGTAATTATTGCTAAGCAAAATGCAAATTTTCATGCAAATAAAATGAATCTTTCGTATAATATAGAAAATAATATTTTATTTTCATGAAAATT
>JABSMR010011777.1:0-11248 GCA_018902295.1 Dusona sp. PSUC_FEM 10030013 | reverse complement strand
AGAGAATTTTTCGGGCATATTGCGGTTAGTCCAATCAGAGAATGGAAGCGAGAAAGAGAGAGAGAGAGAGAGAGAGAAAGAGAAGTAGGATACGAGTGAAGCCCTGGGTCTCTTCTTGAGTTCGTACTCCTGCGGGCACACTGCGCATACTTACAAGGGGTACACGAGGGGAGAAAAAGTATTGTCCCTTCTTTATTCTCGGTCCCTCGTTCGGTCGGTGGGTAGGGAGCTGCCATTTTGTACATAGGGAGCGCGAAGGCAAAGAGACGAAGAGGGGGGAGGGACGGGGGGGCCTTTGAGTCGCGGGGCACACACCAGGTGCTCGTTGTCCGGGGTACAGTCCCCCGAGAAATTCTCGTGACCCTTCTCTTTGTTTACAATAGGCCTGCTGTGTGGCCTCGGTCGTGCCGTCTGGCCCTCACATTTTTATCCCCCTTTTGATTTCGCGATTATTACAAAAACAATTTGACGCGAAAAGTAGACTTATCTCTCTTTCTCTCTTGCTCTAAAAATTATTGAATAAATTTTAATTCCATCGAATTTTCATTAATAATCATAATAAATTATAATCGTAACATTTTTTATTCTCCACAGCGAACATTTTCCATACTTCAAAACGGCTCCGAACGGTTGGAAAAATTCCGTCAGGCATAATTTATCGCTGAACAAGTGTTTCGAGAAAATAGAAAAACCAGCCGGCAATGGAAATCAACGGAAAGGTTGCCTGTGGGCGATAAATCCAGCGAAAATAGCGAAAATGGACGAGGAAGTATCAAAATGGTCGCGAAAGGATCCGCTCGCAATAAAAAAAGCAATGATTTATCCGGATCATCTGGAACTTTTGGAACGCGGGGAGATGAAATACGCGGGTACGGGTAGCGATCTTTCCGAGGAAACGGAAAGCTCGGGCGACGAAGCTACCGAGGAGAGCACCACCTACGGCGAGGAATTAGCACACGGACACGTTGCCGCTAATTCCGTCACCGACAGCTACGACGAAAGCAGTCAAGACTGCGACGTGGATGTCGCTGAACATCTTTACGATGAAATTGATATAGAAGAGGACAACAAAGAAGCTTTTCACATGCAGCTCAATATATCGAAGCAAGAGGAACCCTTCGAGTATGAACTCAGTCCTAGTGCTAAGAGACAAAAGACTTTGACCGGCACGCTTCAGGGTAATTATCTTTATCAGACGGTATCGACGTCGCGCAGGAAAACACCATTGCTCGTTAGAACGGCAGCCAATACGGGAACTTTTCTCAAAATTGAATAAGAACCTCCTCCCCCTTAACATTCAAACGCACTCGCTGATACACGTGTGCAGAGTTCAACAATTCGAAACGAAAAAATCCTTTCTTTTCTTTATTTCTAAATTTAGTACAATGAGTCGAGTTCGAAACATTATTTTTTTTCGATCATCCGTACGCTCGCTAATTGAAACAATCAACATAGAACGATTCGAAATAAGAGAAACAAAAAGTGAAGAAAAATTCTATCGATACGTTCGCGAACAAGACAGCAGTACGCTCTGGGTGCTCGCGAATGTATCTCCGTTTTCATTTTCCGAAGATCTTGTTACTTCTTTCCTCCTCCGTATCATTCGTAAGATTTGAAAAAAAAAAATTTGAGTAGTCGAGGACTTTGCACATTTGGAGGTCATCGATCGAATCGTAAATTAACGATACAAAATGTTCTTCCAATCAATAATTGCACATAATTTCACCGAGTCATTCGTTACATCCCGCGTCTCATTGTCCTCGCTCTTAGCTGCTAACCGTTGTATCATTTTTCTGTTACGATCCCCACCAATCTGCATTCGTAATTTTATTAACGGAAAAAAAGCACAAAAAACTGTTTTCCTTTCTGATTTAACGATTGTGTACTTTCTTTTTTTTTCTCCATTCATACATCGCATCTTGATCGAGGAAAGTAATGTCGTTTGTTAGATATCAATGTCACAGATTCACGGCTTGAGATACGAGCGCAACAAGAGACAACTTTGCATACATACTTATATATAAATATATATTACTTTAAGACAAAAGAAACAGGCTTCAGGATATAGTGAGTATTTGGTCATATGCGAATGACCAGACTGATGTATTATACGTTTTATACATTGCCGGACTAAGTAAAGAGTAAAGTTTTCATTTTTTTTCTCTCTCTCTCTCTCTCTTTGTCCTTTATTTCTCGCAATTGTACACCTGACATGATACAATTAATTTACTTATTGTGCGTTTGACTTGCGCCGCATGGAGTACAAAAAAAGAAGATAAACAGTATGAGGAGAAAAATCGCGTTTCCGTATTGCGCGAGATACGACGAAGCGATACAAACGGAAAAGGCTGTAGCAGAATCTGAATTGTAAAAAAAAAAAAGAAATATGAAAATAAGAATAATAATGTGGAATGATAAATTTGTAGCATAGAGAGTCGCGGTTAAATTTCACGGACTCGTTTAACTTTACGTGCGAACTTATCTCGATGAGCCCCAGCGCAATCGATTGTTCGATTTTAGGCCAGTGTTAAATGAAATTAAAACCTTATCCTCCCGTTCTCGGAGGTCAAACTATTATTTTTCCCTGTGCGGATCTTTGCGCTCAAAATTCAAGGTGTTTATCAATATTGACGCAAATTACTGAGTAAATCGTACGAAAGATTCGAAGCCTCGGATACTTTGAAACGCTTTATTTCGATAACGTATAAAAACAAAGAAACAAATTTTCAAACCGTTGCGTCGATAACCTTGAGACTAGTCTCAAAAATTTCCTTTTTTATTTTAAAAAACTGACATCCCTTTCTCATTGCTTTTTCGATTTTGAATATTGGACGATCGTAAATGCGCGTTATCCGGCAATAATTGTTTCAGGATCTGCCAACAACTAATTGTTTTTTGTCTTTTTTTTGCCAAACGAAAAAGAGCGTAAAGTCCCTGCTTGACAATTGTTTTTTTTTTTAACAGGCTCGAACTTGGGTCAGTCGAGTCTTTCATCTACGGAATTACTTATTGTTAGAAACACACGTTATCGTAGTGAGCGCGCGCAGCTGAATATATATTCTAAGGATCTAACGAAGCTCTCGGATTGTCGAAACTCGTGAATTAAGAAAGGACTAAGCGCGATCGAGAAACGCTGTGTCTTTCTCGGTCGCGATTTAGTCCGCGGGGTTTATGAGCTCCCGACAATTGGGATTATCGAGAAAAGGAAAAGTAAGGAAAAGTAAGAGAAGCTCTCGTCGATTAGGCAAAAACTGGGACGCTCGAGAGCGTCGAAACGTATTACTAAAGTTAGGAGACTGTAAAATAGCTGTATATATTTATCCTATACTTAATTCGAGGATTAAATAAAAATAAGAAAATCAACGGCGTGTAAGATCGCCGTTTAGTCGTATTTGAGTATCGATTTACCAGAGAAAAGCATTTACTAATGGCTAATTCCATTAAGGAGAGTGTGCGGCTTCGTTCGCTACTATTTTTGCCTCGAAGCCCAACTCTCAGGATGTGTGTGTGGGTGTGTACGTATGTGATGTGTGAGAAGAGTGCGTGGGTGCGTTTGCACATATGTTAATGTGCGTATTAATACTTTGTGAACAAAGTTAAGGAGCAATACGATCGATCATCATATGCCGATCTTCAATGTCTCTCTACTCAATCTTTAGCATATTAATTCATTATTTTCTCCTTTCAACAGTTGTCTCATTAAATCTGATGATTTTGTCACCAAACGAGAGACGAAGAAATCAGTGTGAGAGAAGGATAAATAGATATGATTATAGCTATTAAAAACACACGGTGTGATGCACTCACCCGGTAGTCATATTTCTCGCTTTCGAAGTGTACAAAGGTTTTGAGAAACGAAATAAAAACCAACAGCAACCATAAGATATTTGCGGGGGACCAAGCGCGGTAAATTAATGAAAAGAAAAAAAAACAAAAAAACAATACAATTGCGTCGAATTTAGTTTAAAAAAATTCATTTAGCACGTAATACTTCAATTATTTTCACAATTAAGATAAATCTCATTTGTAACTATTCAAACTACAATAATAACAACAACAAAAAGATAAGAGTTCTTTTGTATAGACAGTGTTTTGTACTTCTGTAAATACTTATATTTTTCTCTTCTATCCTTCTTACTTTTCTATGTTTCATTAACAAAACGAGATGAATGAAAAGAAAAAAGCAAGAAAACAAAAGGCGTACACCTATTAATGAAGATAGGAAAAATTGCCGGTAGTTTATAATTTATGCCACACTGTAAAATCAACGGATACATACCACCTTTGTAGTCTATACCCTTATTAAAAGAAAAGAAAGAAAATAACTCACCGTATGCGAAGTATTCACCCAAACGAAACTATACATAATTTAAGTAGTTATGTCCCGCGTAACATTGTGAAATAAGTTTTAAGCCCATCTACCGATTAAATGAAAGAAAATGTGTAAAAACAAAAAAACAGCAGAAAACAAAGCAATTGTAATTTTGTTTTTCTCGGTCCAACAGATCGATTCTTGCATTTTTTATCCCCGTGAGATAACGCGTTTATATCTTACATCCAGTACATTTAAATCGCTCTGCAAAACGTCATTCGTTTCGTTTAATTATAGAGCAAAAGTTGCTTAACTTAAACATCATTTATTACTGTACAGATAATTATTTTTCTTTTCTTTTTTTTTCTTCTTCTTTCACTGTGTTTCATATGTATAAAAATAATTGAGGAGAGCCGGTATCGTCGACACAAAACAAGTGTCGATTTATGGAAAAAAGTATATTGTTTCGTATCGTTGAATGTTCAGTGCGCGTATATACAACACAATTACTCACGCAGAGAGCCCTTATCGTCATTCTCATCATCGTATGTACTCTCTGTCGTGTCAAGGATGTATTAATTACTCCATATATTTGTTAATAAACAAAACACATTAAACAATCGATTTACATGTGATCATCATACCATGTAGCTGAGGTTTTCTTCTTACGATCTCATACAGAAATTCTGTTCAGTGATAAATAAGAGAAAAACGAAGTCTGCCTCCGTAAACACTGATGTGATGATGAAAAATAATAATCAAACGAAAATTAATCATTTATTGGACAACCAGAACGTTTTACGTTTCTTCAAATTTTTTTAATTTCAATTAATAAACACGCAGATGAAAAAACATACCAAATCATCAACTCTCCGATACTATTCCGTACGCATACACGAGGCAAATTATGAATTTCGAGGAATAATGAAAAAATAATGAACTATACATCGTATTTATAGCGTTTGTATTGATAATGTATTAGCTCATTAAGGCGAAATAGACAAACTTAGATTAGTTTTTGTACCTGTTTGTAACATTTCTAAAAAATAAGCCGATTTAATGGTAATAGCGCATTAGTAAGTACATAACAAAACGCAGATTGTATATGTGCAATGAACATTTTAATAATAAAAAAATACAAAAATTATAAGTACATTACGAATATTCTGAATTATTGGAATAAATTATTCGTCCCTGCGATAGAATGAGAAACGTTGGAAAAGCAAAATTCGGGATTTAACATTCTGATTAATTTGGAATTTTCAGATTTTTCAATTCTTTATTAGCTTTTGATTTAAAATAAAAATACCCACGAGTTAGTTAGTTTTCGATTAAAAACGACCGCGCAATTTGTATAGTGGTGCCATCTCACGGAAATTTTGTCCATTCAAAAAGTAACGTTCCCGATCGCAAGATGGCTCTGAATTTACCTGCGATTGAGTATGTTACGGCGGGAATTTCAAATTAATACAAATACGAATTTCGAAGTTCTTTATTTTATATTGGATCAAAATTTCAAAACTTTTCGTTTCTACAAAAATCCAAAAAACGTCAGCCAACTTTGGCGCATACAAATGTTGATTATCAGTAATATTAATTCTAAACAGTTAACTCGAGACCCCTACAACGGGTTCCAAAACGACTCCAATTTTTTTAGTACAAAACTTATTATTCCTAAACTTGTTTTCTTTTTATAGAATTTTCATCATTAAATGTTCACAAAATGCGAGCTTATCATACACCGACCTTTTCGGTATCAAAATATCAAGAAAATGGTGTATAATAATAAACCTTATTATCGTCCCCGTTTGTAAAAAAGTTCAACATCATTATATGAGAAGTTTCTAAGGGATTATGAAACAAAGAATTTTTCATTTCTTATGAAAAGCACTTGAAAATTGAACATTTCTCACGTAAATTTTGAAACTTTCCTACACATTTTCTTTTAGAACCATTTACAGACGATCATATGACGAAGTTTATCAAAAGGAAACTCCGATTGCGACCGTTTAATTTTGGAGATATAGCGATATAAAGTAAAAAGCGCCAAGAGGAGATGTACGTTCGTATTTTCGTCACTCTCAACTTTATATCACACATTTTTTCCATCCCTTTATAAGTTTTTACATTCCTATAAGATTAAGGGGGGAGACCCTTTAGATGCCGGAAAATAAGTCATTTTTCGTGAATTTTTCTAAAGGTGATAAAATAATCGCATCATTTGAAAAATGTTAAATTATCTTTTATTACAACTTTCCAGTGTACAATTTTTTTTTTACAACAAAACGGAATGGCGGTGTTATGAGGTATTCTTTTAGGCGTCTTTTGCCTGACATGGTAGAATGCTTTTTGTATGTATTTTTTTCTATTGATCTGAAACAGAATTTCAAAAAAAAAATCGATTATTGACATGTGTAGGGTAAGGATATACCTATAAAAATATAAAAAAGTATAAAATGACATTTGTTTTATATTTTGGATCATTTTCTTGACAATTTTTATCTCAAAAAAGTAATTTATTTACCCAATAACCTTGAAACTTTAGGTATAGGTGCTATAACTTCGTAAATATTTTATATTTCGGTCTTAAAACCTTTACAGTATACTCTCAATCAATATACTGTACTTTCGAAATATGTGAACGAAAAAATACGATTTTTTAAACGTTGTAAAGGGTTTTTCCCCCTTAAACAATTTTTCTCTTTTTTTTTATCTAGTTTCACTGTGTCGTGAAACTAGCCTGGACACTGGGTACCCGCTTCGGCCAATTTAGCAGTTTAATGTTATCAAGAGACTCGATAGAGTCTCGAGACCAGTATATTTGGAGCGTTGTCTTTTCTTTTCCTAATAAAACGATTCGCGGTGCTGGGGGTATCAGGATATTCAGCAAGTTTTAACCAAACTCTCCGGTACATTGACCGAAAAGTCAACTTTTTAACATGACCGTAACGAGACAATCACCTTAAGAACGATACTATAATCCGAATCATATGACTTTCGACAATTGGTTATGGTTTCAGCGTAAAACAATCGAGTTATTTGACTTTGCCGCGCTTTTTGTCGGGCAGCGCACTCTGTCGGTGAGTACGCGTATAAATTGAAGAATCGTTCGGTACGCCTCTGTCGGTGGTAAGGCGGTACTAAAGCCCAGTAGGCGATTGGCAACGGGTCGAGCGAGTCAAGTGATTAAAAAAATGGCATCCGCGACGACGTCGCACAATGAGGTTTCGCAGCAATTTTCCGTCAACAAACTTATACGCGTCGGTTATTACGAATTGGAGAAGACAATCGGCAAAGGAAATTTCGCCGTAGTCAAAATGGCCACGCATGTTGTTACGAAATCGAAGGTAAAACCGGATTTTTCTTGACCGTTTTCCGCGACGTTTCAACTACCTTTCTCATTCATTATCATCACCCCCACGAATCAATCGGAAAAACCTCACGTCACGTTACATGGCGATACGAGTTGTTTAATTGCAACAATTTAAAATAAAAAATGCCAATTCCGTGAATTTTCGTCGCTCCTGATAGGCGATTCGTTGCACGGACTGTCACACGCTCACCGGTTGTAAGCAACTGTCGACGGACGAGTTTTGAGAAAAATCTAAACACCGATCCTAAGCAAATTTTTTTCTCGCTCTCGTCTCGTGACCCTTTAACAATCTCATGTGTTTTTTACCTTAAGCTTTTCCCTATGGTTTGTCGTCCCGAAATTTCGCCAACTTTTCGCCGAGTTCTCCCGCAATTATGTGACAATACACGTATGTATATATATGTGTTTAAAGAGCCACGGAAATTTTAGCGCTACGAACTTTGTGCCGACGTCACGAAGTGTTTTACTATATAGAACGCGTAGAAAAATTGTTTGCTCGATCTCCAAACAAATACCACCTCATATTTGGATTAATCTGTCCTTGCAACGCTTTGTTTGTTTTTTTTTTTTTTTACATTCCACACAAAGTTTTTTGTTTGCATCAAAGACAATTTGCTTGTCCTTGATTCGAAACAACAATCGTATTACGGAAAAAAAAAACAACTTTCTCTCCCTCTCCAGGTGGCTATAAAAATAATAGACAAAACCAAACTCAGCGAGGAAAATTTGGCCAAAATATTTCGCGAGGTGCACATTATGAAGAGGCTGCGACATCCTCACATAATCAGGCTCTATCAGGTTATGGAGACTGAGAAAATGATTTATCTTGTTACGGAGTACGCACCTGGTGGAGAAATATTTGATCATCTTGTCAGAAATGGCAGAATGGCAGAGCCCGAGGCTAGACGAATATTTCACCAAATTGTTCTAGCTGTTCGCTATCTTCATCAACATGGTGTCGTTCATCGAGATCTTAAGGTATGGAGAATCAAACATTCACTCACAAGCGCTAACTTCATTTTATTTCATGTGCAAAAAAGTTCTATTCCCTTTTTTAATGAGAAGAATACATTGGAAAATTCTTTTTCACTATAAAATTTACCAGCTGCCTGAGCATTGACAAAAGGCAGTCACAGCCAATTCTGACTACATTGACAGAGCTCTCTATTTTCCAAAACAAACCCAAACAGATAAGAAAATCCTGGCTTTTAAACAAGAAATTTGAAGTTTGCATTGTTGGAACGCATCAAAAAATATATTTTTGTTCATTACGTTTAAACTTTTTAAATGAACCAAATTTTTTTGCAAATTTAGCTTTTGATAATTAAAAAAAAAAAATTGTTCGATTATCGTAGCCAAACGTAGTATACAAATGACAATTTGTATAGAAATGCAATACCTTTTTTCTGCCGTTTGATTTGTATAGAATTTTTATCTGATTGCCCTGAAATAAGAAATAAAAAATCTTTAGCTGTAAAGTTAAGGTTGCATGTATTTTATTGCAATTTCATTTGCTTGAAAAGAAGCTTATTTTGCAAGGAAAAAATGAAGTTGCGAATAATTTGTTGTCAAATATTGTCCTTCGATTATACAAACTGGAATTTCACTTTGTCTCCAACTGGGATTTATTCCAAGTATTTTTTGTCACTTAATATTACCAGATATTGTAACAAAATATTGTTCAAATCAAAACTAATCCTTGCAGAGAAATTTCAGTAGCGTTTTAATCAGAATGTTAATTTTTTTGAAGATTGTAAACCAAAAAATGGTTTTTCAGGCTGAAAATTTACTGCTTGACGCGGACAATAATATAAAGCTGGCAGATTTTGGATTCAGCAACAAGTATACACCAGGGGTACCTTTAAGCACTTGGTGCGGTTCACCGCCTTACGCAGCACCAGAAATCTTTGAGGGAAAACACTACGACGGGCCACGAACGGACGTTTGGGTAAGCTCAAAAAAACTTAATACCTTTTCTCTTCGCTCTCTCTGTCTCCTTGTTTCAGTTTTAGTTTTTAATCATTGATTTCGAAATTGACGATTGTCAAGAAATTCAGCAATATCCGAATTTTTTTCCTGAGTAGCCCCATCCCCTCACTGCATCCTCCATCCGGTGCGTCCTATTGAAAAAAGAGCCATGGGAGTTTCGTGGAACAGTTGAGTAATAAAAGCTGGCGTTTGGCCGGTACAACATTGTTACAGAGCCTGGGTGTAGTCTTGTATGTGTTAGTTTGCGGGGCACTGCCGTTTGATGGGCCAACGATGCAATTGCTTCGTTCGGTTGTAATATCCGGAAAATTTAGGATACCCTTCTTCATGTCCGCAGGTTGGTTTTCCAGTCGTTTCATTAATTTTGTGTTTTACCTCTTTTTATCGTTAATATTACCGAGGAACGACAAAAAATGCCTTCGATTGATAAATTTTGAAAAATATTGTTATACAGAATGCGAAAAGCTTATAAGGCACATGTTGGTCGTCGAACCGGAGCGTAGACTGAGTATATCACAAATTCTCGCGCATCCTTGGATGGGAGGAGACGGCATTACGGAACCGGAACCCGGAGGGTAAGTATTAAAAAGTATAAACGATAAAAAATGAATTCTCCAAGAAAAATATGATATTGACCGAATAACCTACTACTTTATTTCATCAATTTTATAATTCTGTTGTGTTCGTGAGAATCGTTACAAGAGAACGAATTATTTCGAGGATTGGTGTTTTGGTGTTTGGCCAATATCACATCCCTGCCATCGTTTTCTTCTCGCAGTAACATTCATTTTTCGGAGTAACTTTCATTCAACTACATTTATTTCTAAAATAGAAACTTATAATTTACAATTCTGCTTTCTGCACGTAACACCAAGGTCGAGTAAATTTCTACGACTCTGTACTTTTCGAATTGTACGAGCGATGAATTAAAATAGGCGAGGCTATAACAGCTGCAAGTTATTTTGCCTTGAGAACGAGCTCTCTTGTAATTTATCGAAAATTTTCTGTTTCACGGATCGTTTTACTCGCTAATTCGCGATTATTTCTCGAACTTTTGATGCGCCGACACTTTGTCATCTTTGTCGAAGTTCTTGGACTTTGAACCGATCTGTAAAAAATTCTTTGGCATATTTATTGCATGGGTTTTCAAGGAAATGCTCAAAATGAGTTTACCCAATTTCCTCTGTTAGTCTGCAAAGAGAAAAAAACCGCTGGCCAATGCTAAAATATAGAAATTTTGTCGCAAACCTACGATGCAAATTTTGTTATAGAAAAATTCTCTAATCTATTGTGAGCTAATTCATTGTGAAAACTTTAGGTGCAGCCCGGAAACGCCTCTTTCGCCGCAGCTCAATCAAGTAGTAATAGAGAACATGTTGAGGCTGCCGGGCCTTAGTGCCGACACTTTACTCAATGCTGTACAGGGAAATGCATTTGACCACGTCTCAGCGATATATCATTTATTAGCCGATCGTCTTGAAACGACAATGCCAACGTTACCGAGCATTCAAAATATACCAGGAGATTATATGCCTGATGGTGCACATCAATTGGAAAAGGTAATTTGTCCAAAA
>JABSMR010011766.1:0-11250 GCA_018902295.1 Dusona sp. PSUC_FEM 10030013 | reverse complement strand
CTGGAATGACCCATTAATAAAAGTAGTGAAAACATAACCAGATCGTGAAAAAATTAATATCGAACCATCTTGGAAGTATCATTTGTCAAACAACAAAAGATTAATCCGAACTGGTGAACCCGATAAAAAGTTGTGCGTGAGCATAGAAAAAAATAAAATTAAACGGGTCAAATTGAGAACCATTTCCTTTTTGAAGTTAATTAAAAATAATTAAAGGGACTATTCAATCCGAACTCCATTAAATAATTGTTTATTCGTTTTATCATTGAGATCAGGTTCGCGCGACGTCGCTTCAAGAACTTGTTTACAAATCTGGTCAAGCTGGGATAAAAAAAGCCAGTGTGACTATAACATTCGACAACCGTGAACGAGCTTCATCTCCACCAGGGTACGAAGAATATGAGGAAATAACGGTTACCCGTCAAATAGTTATTGACGGCAAGAATAAATACATGATCAATGGCTCCAATGTTCCAAACAAACGAGTTCAAGACATGTTTTGTTCGGTTCAGTTGAACGTCAACAATCCTCATTTCTTGATAATGCAAGGAAGAATAACAAAAGTATTGAATATGAAGCCGTTGGAAATTCTTTCTATGATCGAAGAAGCAGCCGGTACTAAAATGTACGAAACTAAAAAACAGGCAGCTCTGAGTACCATCAAGAAAAAAGACAGCAAGTTAAAAGAAATAAATGACGTACGTCTATTCTCAATTGAATATTTATAAAAATTTATTTCATAAATAAATGTGCCAGTTGCTAAAAATTGATAGAGAAATGTGTAAGAAAAAATATTGTCATTTTTTCAAATGATTTTATATGCTCCTTGTCTTTAATGGAGGTTTAAAATTTGAATCATTGAATATGATCGATTAGATAAAAGTAAATTTGAATTAAAGATTATTTTATACGTTCCTCTATTTTGAGAAACTCTGAAACCAAGTTGTTATAAATTCTTCAATTATTATAAATAATCATTTTTCGTTCGATAATGAAACATTAATTTTTCTTTGTAGATATTGGAGGAAGAAATAGGTCCAAAGCTGGCGAAACTGAAGGAGGAAAGAACTCAATACGTTGAGTTTCAAAGGATTGAGAGAGAACTGGAGCATTGCAAAAGAATTTCGGTCGCTTGGAAATATTTGACGGCATTGAAAAACAGCGAAAAAGCTGAAGGAGATGTTCGAGCCGTTCAGAATCAGATTGAAGAAAAGCAACAGAGTGTCGCAGATGGACAAAAGGAAATTGAGACGATCGATGAAAAAATAAAAGAACTTGTCAGTAAACAAGAAGCTGTGAGTAGTAAAATGAATTAATTTATCGATCAGTTTTTAAATGAAAAAAAAAAAAAACGTTCAAAATGAAACGTGTTAAAAAAATTTTATAGGAAAAGGGTGGAAAATTAACGACGATCGAACAATCGTTGAAAGAGGCGGAGAAACGCGAGAACAAATTGACAGCTGAAACAAACAGCAACATCGAGAGCATTAAGGCGGAGAAGAAAGAGATTGAGCAATTGAAAGCAAATACGAAGGAGGATGAAAACATTTTGTCGGAAAAGGAAAAGGAATTGGAATCATTCGGTGATTTATTCACAAGATTAAGAGAGCAGGACGAAAAAGATAGCGCAGCGGTTGTGGCGGCTCAGGAGCGTTTTCATAGAATTGGTGCGGGTCTTTTGGATAGCGATAATGGCGATAACGCGACTTTGGAACAACAAGTCATAAACGCTGAGCGTATAGTGATCGAAGCTCAAACTGAGACAAAACAATGCGAGATGGGAATAAAACATATTAGAGAACAGTTGCCCAGCAAGCAGAAAGAGTTGCAACGAACGGAAAAAGATAGTCGCAATGAAACTAACATTTTGGAGATGAAAGAAAAAGAACTCAAGACTCTTGAGAACGAGCTTAAAAAATTAAATTACAACGAAGGCTCGCTCGAAGCACTGCAAAATGAGAAACGTACTTTGAGCAGGGAAGTGATAAATTTGCAGGAACAAATAGATCAATTCGAATCGAGATATCCTCAACTTCGATTCCAATATCGAAATCCCGATCCGGGGTTTCGAAAAGAATCCGTTAAGGGTCTTCTCTGTAAACTTATCTCTTTGAAAGACAAGACTACGGCGTATGCTCTGGACGTTGCCGCTGGCGGAAAGGTACGATATATATTTTTATTTTGTGAGTCTACCCTTTTCTCGACTCTTCACTGAATCCGTACAGGCATTACTATATGCTAGGGCCAACACGCACTTGTACATTAAAAGGAGAGACATGCAATATATTGTTAGGAAATATCTTTATTTACTTTGAATTTAATATGTAGTCAGGATTGGTTGTTTCATTAACACAACGATGAGTTTATTTATCGTATTCAATCTAATATTTCTTTTACAACTTTCGTTATACTTCAATTCTAAACGTCCGTGCTTCTCGTGTCCCAATCTCTAACTCCCTTCGTTTCGTTCTTTTTTATCCTTTTGCTATTATTAAATGGCCAACTATAACTGGATAAATTATTTTGCTTATTATATAATATAATACAAAAAAAGAAAACGAAACAAAAAATTAAAAAAAACCCGAAAACAGCTGAACATCTACTTAGGTTTCGATCCCAGACCAGACGATTCCCTTGAATGTTTTAGCATATTCACAGAGTTCGTTTAACGGTGGTCCCCTCAATGTTCTAACCAGCTTAGCCATTAATGCCTCTCCAGTCACACCTTTTCTCCATCGGTCTGTTTTTTCGAACTATTCCCTTTTCCCTTTCACTCGCATTTCTCACTGTTTAACACATCCATATCTGTTCTAAACTCTTTTTCTCCTGTCCACACGCCCTACAGCTCCAATCCTCAAATTCTTTACTACCTGCTCTTCTCACGTTTTCGTATCTTAACCTTGTTCATTCCCCTATATTTCTTCCTGTGCTTTCCCTCTATTTGCAATACGCTTCCTTCTCAAACCCTTCTTTCATCAATGTGCAAAACTCAAAAAAGATTATCTTTCCACTTTACCCCAATCTTGTTGTATATATTCAATTGTTTTTGTTTGTAGTCCCTGCTCCATTAATTCCCTGGTAATTTTCTTATTTCCCCTTTTTTCATGAATTCCAGAATTCGGCCCTCCTCCACTTCCCTCATTGCCTTTACTACTTCTTTTCCCCATCTTGATGCATTGCCGTTTACAACTTCTCTCAGACAATTCTACGCCCACCTACCACCCTCCTTCATTTGCAAAATCTTCGTGAGGTATTTTTTCGCTCATGCCCATTTTGATGTACAATCCTTGCAAGGTTTGCACCTCTTCTAGCCTGTTCCACCCCCATAACGCCGTACGTTACCGGTTTTTTTTTATCGAATCCACCAATTACGTTCTATCCCTAAACCTGGTTCATCCAGCTTTCTTTATAACTTCTAGCTTTAGCATCTTTCTTTCCTTATTTTTTAATATTAAAACTTGTGATTTTCATTTGGCCGATCTCCCATCAGATTCCTTATGCCCCACGATACCTTGCTCTTTTCCAATTCTGGCATTATTCTCTATGCATTTCCCTAATAAGCCTTTAATCCTATTAAACCCAACTTGTCATACACAGTATTGATCCAATTATCAAAGGTACAATATATTATGCTTAAATAATAATGGAAAAAAGGGATTTATATTTTTTTGAAATATATCAACATGTTTTCTGAACAATGTTCTGCATATAGAAATGTAATCTGCACTTAAGAATTGGGTATAAATTGAACCTAATTATGATTGAAAAATAGTGACCAATTGCAAGAAATTCAGAAGAGTACATATTTTTTTACAAAAATATTCATTAAAATAGTAAAATGTTATTCGTTAACTTATTTTTCCAACAGCTCTACAACGTAATTGTAGATACGGAAACCACGAGTAAGGCTCTGATCCAAAGAGGTCAATTACAGCGTCGAGTAACGATTATTCCATTGAATAAAATTGATGGCAGACCAATGGACCGAAGAACAATCGAGATGGCTCAACAACTCGTTGGAAAAGAAAACGTTCAACCGGCTATCTCGTTGATCACATATCCCGAGGACACGAGCGCAGCTATGGCCTGGGTGTTTGGACAAATATTTATCGTTAAGGACGCGGAAGCCGCCAAAAAAGTCGCATTTCATGATCAAATTATGAAAAAATGTGTTACGATCGAGGGTGACGTTTACGATCCAGCTGGAACTTTGACGGGCGGTGCTCAATCGAAAACTGGTTCGGTACTGTTAAAAATCGAGGAATTAAACGCTGTTCAAAAAGAACTGAATCAGAAGGAAGAACGACTACGTGTGATTGAAGCAGAAATTGCCAACATTGCAAGCACAGCTGAGGAATACAGAATTCGCAAACAGAAATACGACTTGAGGAGCCACGAAATTAATCTACATAGGCAAAATCTGCAACAGTCTAGTCATAATAAATTGCGAGAAGAGGTAAAATCTCAGCGACACAATAAAAGTAATAATGAATTGAAGAAAAAATATGAAAAATTGATATTTCCCTCTTGAAATGAAGAAAATTTGTTGCAATTTTCAAACCAAGGCGTAATTTATTTTCTCAGATTGAAGGTCTACAGACAGAATTACAGGAGTTGACGAATAAAATGGCGGCAGCCAAAGCAACCGAGAAAGAAAGCTCGAAACGTTACAAGGAATTGGCCCATCAATTAAAAGATTCTGCCAACATCCGTGAAAAACAATTGAAGGACGCTGAAAATCAATTGAAAATAGCGCAAAAAAAGTCGGAGAACAGTCGGCGCGAATGGAAAAAACGTGAGGAAGAAGCGGAAACTTTGAATCTTGAAATCTCCGAGATGAGAAAAGCGATCGAAACGGGAAAAGCTCAATTTATTAAAACTAATGAAAGGCTTGCCGACCTTGAGACTAAATCGGAAATGTTGAAAACCCATTTAAAGGAGGCGAAAGAAAAAACGATCGAATTGCAGAATGCTGCAAAAGCACTCAAAGATATGATACATCAGCAGAACAAAGAGATAAACAAATCTAATTGTAGAAAAGAAGAAATTCTCAAGCAAAAAGTTGAATTCGAGCTGGAAATACAGAAATTGAATCACGAAATAAATTCTATAAAAACTAACGCGAAAGAGTGCAAGCACAGACTGTCCGATTTGGTTAAAAAGTACGAGTGGATCGAGCGAGATAAAGCATATTTTGGAAAATCAGGTGCGCTAATTTAATTTCCAAAACATTACAGTGCCAGTAAGTTGAAAGTAAGTAACCATTACTGTTTTAACATCGTCTTGAATGAACAACAATATGTTATCAGGTGGCATTTACGATTTCGAAGCAAACAATCCCGAAGAAGTGAATCGAAAAATGCACCAGTTGGAAAGCGTTCGTGAAAGATTGAGTCGCAATGTCAACACCAGAGCAATGAATTTGTTGAATAAAGAGGAGGAGCAGTACAACGAAATGTTGAAAAAGAAAAAAATCGTTGAAAACGACAAAATAAAAATTCTCGAAACGATTGAGACGCTGGATGGGAAGAAGAAAGAAACTCTGCTTCAAGCTTGGGAACAGGTATTGTTTTTGTAATAATGCGCATTTCAATCGTGCGATCCAATTTATATTTTCAATCAGTGGCTCAAGTATTATAGAGCTTTTTTGTCTTAACTGCACAGAGAGCCAAACATGATTTTTCAAGTACAAGACTTATTGGTGTTGTTGATATTGTTGCTAATAAGCTACGTTCCAAATGTTAATATGTCATTTCGTACCATTAAGGTACTTGTCTCGCCAGTGTCATTATCATTTTGAGGTAAATCAAATGAAATATATTGTTGCAGCTATAGTAAATAATTAAAAGACTCGTCATATTGAGCATGATAACTTGACTGCACTTACTGTGCAGTTTCATTGATTTCCTGTAGGTAATAAAAGAGATCCCGAGTTAAATGATTATTTTTTAGGTGAACAAAGACTTCGGATCGATATTCAGCAGTTTGTTGCCGGGTGCGAACGCAAAATTGCAACCGCCCGCAAACCATACGGTATTGGATGGGCTTGAAGTGAAAGTTGGGTTTGCGGGGGCGTACAAAGAATCGCTGAGCGAGCTCTCAGGAGGTCAAAGATCGTTGGTAGCATTGTCGTTGATCCTAGCGATGTTGCTGTTTAAGCCGGCTCCGCTATACATTTTGGACGAGGTGGACGCGGCGCTTGATCTTTCGCACACGGAAAATATTGGTGTCATGTTGAAAAGGCACTTTACACATTCCCAATTTATCGTAGTTTCGTTGAAAGATGGAATGTTCAACAACGCGAATGTTCTCTTTAAGACTCGTTTTGTCGACGGAATGTCCGCGATAACGAGAACGGAAAAAGTTCGAAATAGATAAGCGTCGCTCTGTTCGCAATGAAAAGAGAAAATAATTAATTGCGGCGAAAATCAGGACACGGGCAAGATGTGAAAAAGGGCGCTTTTAGTTCCTAATTCCCGAGCGTTCGCGGATAAGTCTGACAAATATTTTTTTTACAACACGGATCAACTTAATCCGCATTAACAAGATGATAAAGTAAACATTGATCCCTAATCAGTGGTATCATTTTTCATTTTTTATGTTTATTTTCTATACAACGATATTAATGTACATAGATCTACATGATAAATACATAAACGACTAAATAAATAAATAAAAAAGGTTGAACCTCTTAATTTAGTCTAAATTGTATCACTCGGCATTGGAAATGAAGATCGTACTTCGTTGCGCGTTTTGCGCTTTCGTTTCTTTTATTTCCGCACGATCGCGCGACTGTGCGGCAAAAAAATCAGGTGTTCAGCAAGCTGAGCCAATCTGTTTTCTCGAAAAACGGTAGTTGCTTTATTTCTGGAATGGTCAATCGCTCACTGGGCTCGAACCTTAAAATCTTAAAAAAATTAAAAATATATTGGATGAAATTAGGAATATGATGGATGGAAATGAATTATTTCATATTTTATAAAATTATGAAAAATTTGCACTCACCTTCGTTAATAATGACTTTACGTTTTCGGATATTTCATTGGGGATACTGATTATAGAATGAGAATGGAATGGTCCTGGATGTCGAGATTGAAAAGGCTGCAACAAAGAGTTGGTGAAATTTCGCAAGATATCGATTTTTTTATTATTCGTTTGAGTAAAAAAAAAAAGAAAAAAATCGATTATTGCTTACAATTCCAGTGAAGAGTTCGTACAATATAACGCCATAGCTCCAAACATCGGCCGCCGGTGTAGCGGGTATTACCGGTAAGTACATGCATAATTCTGGGGCAGTGTACGCTTTTTGATATCTTGACAATTCGGGATTTTGTCGTGGTACGACGTAACTAACGAGTATACGATTATTTTCATCGACGAGAAGATTATCCGGTCTGAGATCGGATATTACGACTTCTTGTTGATGCAGAGCTTCGAGGGTCAAGAGCATTTGAGCCGCCAGAGATTTAAGATTTGTTTCTGGGATGCGCCAAAGCTCCTGTTCCATCTCGATACCGCTGTCTTCGTCGTAATGAAATCTTTCTGCACAGTCATTTTTTTCGTAAATGAATCCATTTAATTCGGTGTAGTAGTCGCTTTCTCCTAAAATTTCGGATTTTTTTTTGTGCGGTGATGCCGCGGGCGATACTTCTCGTTTGGCAACATGATCTACAGTGTCATTTCCTTTGTCAGATTCGGTGCTCAAATCTGTGTAACTATCGCTCGTCGATAACTCGCTAAGATCGCAGCTTCCCTCGGTATTCTCCAAATCCTCGGTCTCTTTCGTTCCATTAGTTGCTCTATTTTCGCACATCAATTGATCGGATTCGTTCAAACGCGTAGCAATCGAATTGCTCTTTTGAATTGTAGCATCCACTGATTTTAGTAACTGTTGCGCTTTCTCTAATAATTTTGTCGTCGGTATATCTTCGTTGCACGTGGAGTTGCCACCGAATTCTTCTTCCAATTCTCGCACAGAATCGTGATTGAGCGAATCCAGATTCTTCACGGTTTCTGTCAGTTTCTTCGAGTCCAACGAAGGCGAGATTTTTCTGTCCTCATCCTCAAACTCTACCTGAGATCTATCCAAGCTCGTGTTCGTTCTTCTTTCCGAATTAACGTGGATTATCGCTTCGCAGCTCGTTGATCTACCATGATTCCTCTTTCGCGACGATACGTTTCCACGAGGTATCGCGTACTGGGATTTCAAAAAATCCCACAATTTACCACCGCTGCACAATCCAAACAATATAAATCGTTATTATGACCATTTTTCTTAACTCTTCCTTTTGGCAAAAACCGTAAATAAAAATTCGATTTCAAAGTTCCTTCACAAAAATTAACCTCACCTGGCGTATTGAAGAATCAGGAATACAGTCGTTTCCGTCTGAACGCAAGCATAAAGCTGGACCATGTAAGGTACTTTGCCTCGTAAAATGTATTTGCTTATGTCTTCTTGTATCCCTGCAGGTTTTTCAACAGTCTGAAATATAATCAAAATTCATAAGGGTCTTCTCGGTGAACGTAATAATTGTTTGAGGACAGGAACGATAAAGTTATTTCATCGTGAATACAAATGAATTAACAAAAATGATAGAACAAAGAGAATAAACAAAAATAATAATATTATTTGAACGAATAAGATCTCGCAAATTAATCCATCAGATTAATGATACCTTAATAACTCTGGTGTTTTGTCTGCGAAGATCGTTAACAAGCATAACCGAGTCCATAACACGAAGAACCTTATAAAATCGTAACTCGCCGATGGGTTTGCTAATCATAGAGATGTTGCAATTTAAATGTCGATTGTAGAGCCGATCCGCACGTTCGGAGTACTTAATTATTTTATTCTGTATCGTTGCGGTTCGAACGATATCCTGATCCTTAAGTACGCCTTGACGAAGATTTGATATGCCAAGTTTGTACTGCATAAAAGCTTCCTCATATTCGGCGATAGCCTCGTGCCTGAATCCGGCGCTCATGTGAGCCGCTGCGATTAAAATATATTGTCCGGAGTCTTGTCCGGTGTCAGAAAAATCGACTCCTCCTTCAGGCGCCTCAATATTTTTATCGCGTTGGGAAGAGTACTTATTTTGACCGGTTTCCAGGAGTTTTTCGATGCTCAAAAATTGCTGCCAGTTCATGTCTTCGCTACCTTTATCAACATTGTTGTTAATGCATTCTTGAATTTCTTCATTAGACTTTTTTGCGACGCTTAAATCCAATAAACTTCCATTCTCGATCGGGCCAACCAACTGATCCATCAAATTATGTTTGTCCGCATCCAGAACAATACTCCCATTTCCCAATTTTGCTGACACTTCGAGACAGCAATTTTTCGTACCGTTTGCATTTTCTATGCTCTCTGAAATTGGGTTCTTGTCATCCTCCGAAGTATCGGAGCTTATGGATTGTGAACAGTCCCCACCATTTTCGTCGCTCAAACTCGTCTCAAAGAAGGCCACGAAAATTTCGTTGGTAAAAAGGGACGAGTGCCTCGCTACAAATTCCAAAAATTTTACTGCGCACTCGCGTCTCTCCTCTATCACTTCGGCCTCAAAACGACCAAAGAACTTTGGCTTTGGAAAAGATGGGTAAGTCTCCTTTATTTGAAGCGTTCCGTGAAGTATCTTCAAATCTGTATGAAGCTTCTTGAAATCGTTGTACCGTTTCCAAACTGATACTCTTGAAGCTGTATTCGGAGATGATTTCAAAAATATCTGAAATTTCATTATAATTATTGTTACTAATTGCTAAAACGATTAAAACCATTGTTATTATTATATGATTTACGCAATAAGATCAAATAAATAATATTAGATTAAAATTATAATTCATTATTGTTATTATCATTGACCCTTGACAGGTACGCTTGTATCTCCCGACTACAGTTTCGACTCAATATTAGTTCTTGAAATGCTAATTTTCTTTCAAATTATTTCATTGTTTGTCGTAGATATACACGTTTAAAAAATGTGGAAAAACATTAAAAATTGGTCGGCCCATTTTGGAACAATGCATCTCTCAACGATTAAGAAACATTAATTAGAATATAAAATTAAATTATTTTTGATCAGTTAAAAAAAAATGTGAGATAAATTAATTCATTACTATTATTGTTATATTTGTGAGCTAATAATCAACGACTTGATCTTTCAGTTTTAAATTCGAAATAACCGGAAGGTTTTGATCTTAATTTAAAGACAAGTCGGTTTCAAGTTTTTCAATGCCATAATCTATAATTTATTGTAATTATGGCGAGGAATAGTTAATCATCGTTTTCAAGTCCTCTAGATTTGGTGCATATTTATAATTTATGTGCAGTATCTATTTTTGTTTAATCACAATTGGCATAAAATAGTTTGCTGCGAAAACAAAAAACAAATTGCATCCATTATTTTCGTCATAGTACTGTTATTTAATATGATATTAGTTTTTAGGACAGCATCATCCAAAGTGGAGAATAAAAAGTTGGTAATATTTACCATCGAAGTTACTTTGTAAATGGTGAAACCGCGTTTGTGGCGTGTTGTCTCATTAATGACAAATCGTCTGATCCATTTGTCTTTAAATGGTGCCATTCGCAATTCGTTTCAATCTACGGAATTTTAATTCAATTACTTAGAGAACAGGTGTTGAACATTTGTTCTCTTGTCAAGTTCCACTGTTGACGGATCGTTACTGAACTCTCGCTTCGTCGATGTATACGTCATATACGTAAATCGTAATACACCAACACGACAATTTGACAATAGTGTTGTTTGAGGTTATGCTTACCGCCCAGCTGACATCGAAATTCCCTAGAATTTTTAGTTTCTTTAGGGAATAGGGACAAGTAAAAATCGAAACGATGTCTTTATATTGAAGATCGTAGAAAAAATATTCCAGATTGTTTGTTGTTTCTTTGCTCCTATAGTCTGACAATTGTTGAATAACAACAGATCGTTACTACATTAGTACATCACAAGTAAAATCGTGAAAAAGAAAATCATTATAAAATGGCTTTGAGCTCCATATTTTGTTCGCCCATCAGTAAGGCGCCCATCAGTGCTGCCACGTCAGTAAGGCAGATCCCTCACTGACTGCTAGGTAATCCATTACAGTTACATCCCTGGCGGATCAGCGAGTCCCTCAAAAAAGTCTCGATTGGGACTCGGGACTTAAGTGGACAAGTGAAACCCTAATTAAGTCCCAATTGGGACTTTTATTTATTTTTTTGAATTCACCCTTTTAAAAAAGTCACTATTT
>JABSMR010011755.1:0-11250 GCA_018902295.1 Dusona sp. PSUC_FEM 10030013 | reverse complement strand
GAAAATTAACATTTCTAACTGTTAATTTATCATTGAAATTAGCGATTTGTAAGGCTAAACACGTACGACATGATCTAGACTTGTAAATCCACGATTCGCCCTTTGTGGAGTAACTTTTTGTCCGACGGTTTATCCAGTAATGCCTTAAATACAAAACCATCGTTACCACGAAAAACGACATCTTTTTTTAAGATTCCAACCAGACATAACCTTTTGAGTGGAGATTCGTTGTATTTTATTCATTGATCGCGTTGATAGTATTGTGAGTGGATCAGGAGCAAGATAAATCCAGCGATTGGAGTGGTGTGTCCACATGTTCCATATGGAAAAAGAGATTTAACGTTCATATATTACGTTGCGTTGAATTTTAGTTCGAAACTTTGCTGATAAAAGAAATATATGGAGTACTGTAACATTAGCGCGTGAGCCGGTGTGTACCGATGTACATAATGATAGTTGGCGGTTCACTCGGCACGTAATATGTGAAATATTACATACGTATATATATTCAAATAAATATATATTCGTATATGTATGCATGGATTTACGTACGTATGTATAAAAATAATAATTCTTGTGTACTCGAATCTGACCGTTCGCTCTCATTAGCCAAGTTAATCACAAATTATATTTTAATTACCGGCGCGATATAGAAGGAATACAAGGCCTCAGGGTCGACTTGACGAGCATATAATTGCACAGTCACGTGGTTCCTACCTTAACACAAACACACACACACACACACACACATATATATATATATATGCAAGTAGCATGTGATCGGGAAATTAATCATTGCAAATAAAAATAACAAAAATTGGCAATAAAGACGTAATTCTAACGCGAATAATTATTTTGACATGCATCAGGATCAGTGAAACTGTTTGTGACAGTAACGGTGACCAAATTTTAAGGATATACTTTCGAATGTTTTTAATATGTCGATTCCGAGTGGTATTTTTTGGTACGCGATATATTTCTCGATTGATAGCTCCTTTGCGCAGTGCAGAATAATAAAAATATGGGTCAAATATGATGTGTGAATATTGAGAAATTTGTTGTTTAGTTACGCTTCGTTTTGTACTTTTATAACGAAGGTGCGCGCTCGCGCGCGCGTGTGTTTGCCTGTGTGTGTCTTTTAATATTGCTCGTTTAAATAATCTTGAAACATGCACTCGGGGTGCGGATGAAGCGGGGCAGCGAGTACGAGAGAGCGCGCGCGTCATGGATGGTTTTACGATCGGCTCTCGTCGTTAATTAAGAGCTTGTAATTATTTAGCGGAGACGCGCTATATAGCGCACCCCCGCCGGCATCCAACAGCGGTCCACGATCTCTCTCTCTCTCTCTCTCTCTCTCGCTCTCGCTCTCCCTTGTTCTTCCTCTCTCTTTCATTCTGTATGCTTTACGTTGGACCCTCTGACTTGATTTACACTCTGGCTAAGACCGCGCGCAGGCTTACTTTGCTCCATTTTCTTTTCCACGATCCACGCAGCCTCACTCCCCACTTTTCTTCAAAAGTCTACAACGTTTTAATGAAAAATCATTTACAATAAACTTCTAACAACGAATAAGTCAATTCACTAAGAATAATGGTATTTGTTTTTAATCAGTCGCTTTTGTTATGAAGCAGATAATGATTAATCTGCTAAAGGTGCATAATTAATCGGTTTTTCATTTTGATTAGATTCGATTTGTTTGACAAATCGAAATTGAATTTTTTAGTGAATCTTCGCACTTGTTTCTATGTTAATTCGTCGTAATTTTCGTCGCGAATAAAACGGACATGGAGAAATATGGAATTATTGAAAACGAAGTGGAAACATAGATTGAAAATTAAAATGGACCATTTTCCTTTGGAGTCTGAAAAAATATAGCAGTTTTTTATGGACAAACCGGTTACGGATTTTTTGAATTCTTAGGTATAGCGACGAGAGAAGCGCCGTTTCGTTGAACTTGTTGTACATTCTGATAATTCACTCGGATAAAAGTACCCGTTGCGTATAAACACGGAGATTTTCATGAAGCCACGGGGATATTGATGGTCTTCCGTTATTTCCGCAACGGGGATAGGGATTTTTTGACAAGCCCCAAATACGAAAAAATCGTTTGGCGGAGCGGGATGTTGGAATCGCGCGCGCGCGGACACTTACAAAATATGATGAAAACACGGTTCGGCGCGATCAAAGAATGTGTGGCTTTCGTGCATGAGGATACGAACACTGTGATCGGGCAGAAGATTCGATATACATTATCGCACAGGATTTCATTTCTTGCCGACAAATTGAAACAAATCAGCGTGGTAATAATAATTAATCCGTGCCGGGCATTAATATCGAGCTGTGGCCACATATCACTGCAAGAGATGGTCTCTCTCTCTCTCTCTCTTTCTCTCTCTCTCTCTCTCTCTCTCTCTGTCTTTCTTCCTCTTCACTTTTTTTGCTTTATCTTGGTACGAGCAAAGGGAAAAGGGTGAAGTGAGTTTACCGCCGTGAGCTCACGGTACCTATTGATATATACACGTACACAAGGGCGAGCACGATGTTGAGCTCTCAATTACGTGGAAGAATTATGAACGCCGATGGTAAAGAGCGAGAGAGGAAACCGATCGGCACGCGGTCTGCGCAACGAAGCGCACAGAGACGTCCCGCGAGAAGCTCGATCACGATGAACCAAGCATTATGGTGTAACACTACAGTCAAAGTCCTCGAGCCTTTACTCTCCCATCTTGCTGAGTTAATCAGCTGTTTAGTTTATCGTTCGATTAAAATCGACGGGGAAACATCCAATTTGAGAATCGAACAGACAGACTCTGAATCAGCAATAAGTTTTCCGTCCGATTTTTAATCGGATATCGTTATTGAACTGAATATATCATTGTTTATATTGGGGAGATCACTTTGGATCGAAATATTATCGGAAACAGTGGTAAACTGTTAAATTATGACAATAAATGAAAAACAATTTTGACAAACATCTCACACGTGCTTATATCTGTACGACGAGGATATAGTTTTGTATACTTTTATAAATGTGTTGTACGAAGTATTTTCATTTTTTTTGTTTTCCATAAAAAGACATGAGAAAGGCATAGGTCAGAAAGATTGCTCCAAGGCACACAAACCGATTGTGTCTTCATTAGTGTGTATTAATTGCCAAAATGTGCCACATTATTCAATGCCGCTTGAGGAGGGAGGGCGGGGAGAGCTCCATTGAATTTCTCCGTTCTATTCGAGTCCTTATTATGATATGGCTTTTGTTTTATGGTCTTCGCGTTCGAAGTAACGGGATAAATGAGAGAACGTCACTGGCTGGGTCGTTGAGCTCGTCACATGAAAATCATAATATATATTTCACCCTCTGACCTCAAGTTTTTTACTTGTCTCTGTTCACTCGAGCATTCCCCTTCTCGTTTCCATTCCGATTATATACTACTATATTATTTCTCGCGTGAGATATAAAACCGAAAGAGCGCGAGCGGTGACTCCGTATAGTGAATTACACGAGTTGAGTGAATTTTACCGATCATTTTATCTTTTTATGATTCTCGATGTATAAAAACGCCATAATTCTCATGATAAATGGAAACTACTTTTGGGAATCTTTTGATATTCAGATTTCTACTTTTGCCAATTTCTTCATATTCAGATTTCTACTTTTGCCAACAAAAAAGGTTCACCAACGAAATAATGGTGTCGCAGAGCTTGAAATTGGTACAAAAAGGAAAAATATTCAACAGTGAAGAAAATAACATTCGTTTTCTCCTATGAATTTTTTAATGCGATATTAGATAAATGGTAATCGCGGTGAACAAAAAGATAATTTTATTCTTAATTCTTATAGCGTATACGCATACACGTGGATATTTACGTAATAGAAATAATATGCAAATTTGAAATGACTCTTACAACTTAGCGAGAAAAAATTCACTTATTATTCCTCGAGAAAAGGTTTTTTTTCATTCATTCTTCGTCCCTATGCGAGGACTGAGCACAAGGTGAGTTTTGATAAGGTCTTGGTTAAAAGCCTCGCTCTATCTGTATCACGTTGTCATTAACGTTACGACCTGCTGCGATATAATTCATCGTATAGCAGGGTGAATTCGAAGAAAACTGGGTATAATTAAAATTCAGAATATTCTTTGGCTGCGGGAGCAAGGTGGTGAATAAAGTAACGAGGAAGGAGCAGAATAAATATAAAACAACCCTTAATCCTTGTTCTGAACGAAGTTGGATAATTCTTTGCAGCTATTTTGTCTCGAAAGTCACCAAACTATTCGAACGCATAGAAAAATATGTAAAAGTATAATATATAAAAGGATGTCTGTGTGCCTGTGTGTGTGTGAGTGTGTTTATGTGTAGGGATTAGAGACAAAAAATGAGAGAAAGAGAGAGGAATATTAAAGGGCAGAATAGAGAGAAGAGTGATCCTGGCACGGAGTGACGCGCGTGTAAAAGCTCCGCGAGCTTACAATATATACACGGTAAACTTGACAAACATGGCGTGACTGAACGCTGTTGGGTGTGAACACAGAAAGAGAAAGAGAGAGAGAGAGAGAGAAAGAGAGGGAGAAGACAGGCTTGCTGTAAAATACGGGGGCATATAATCCACCGGCAAAAGCTTGCTTGAAATCACGTTGAAGGCCGGATAGTGAACAAACCCTCGACTAACCCTGTGAAATCAAGGCACACCTCTTTCCTTCTCTCTCAACCTTTTCCATCATCCTCCTTCCCTCTCCCCCTCACTCTCTCTTACTCTCTCTCTCTCTAGCTTCATCTTTCTTTCTTTCTCTATCTTTCTGTCACTTTGTATCTCTTTGCATTGCACAATCGATCTACCAATTCAATCTATGTAAATGTGCCAATGAAAAATTCTCTAAATTTCACCTCCCTCACTGTGCATTGCCCAACGTTTGCTGTTTCACGAAGGAATATTTCATGCATTATATGCCGAGTTGAGCGATGATTTGTCAAGACAAAACAGAGCGTTACTGCGAGTGAAAATTGGTGTGAATAAACTCGATGTTTTCAAATCAAATATACACGAATATTTTTTTATTTGAAATTCCTCATAACGTTGAAATGATTGTTCGCAATGGTTCTAATTACAGCAGTTTGATAAAAAAAATAAAAAATAAGCTAAAAGTTACACGACTCAATGGAAAAATGAATTGCAAAGAATTTTTCAATTCGGTTAAGTAATGTTTAGCCACTTTTATACACTTTTGTAATAAATAAAGATTTGTTTCATATTTAGTGGACATAAGAAGTGAATTATTCTACAATGGCTGTTCGTTTATCTAGATAAATTGATTGTTGAGTATAAAACTCACCTGATGGAAGCCAAGGTAGCTCTCTATACTGTGGGTAGCGAAGAAAACCTCCCCGTCGCAGGTCAGTATTAATAGGAACCCGTTCAGTGCCTGTAACACACACAAAACAACAAGATTGCGTGACATCGGATAACTTGTTCAACGACGGAGTGTTATCGAATTACCTCGGATAGAAATATATCGTACGTGTGCAATATAATGTGCGTATACACATACACGTAACAGGGATGAGATTTTATGACATTCTCACGATTAATCATTATTCTTCGGTACAAAAAAGAATTAAAAAAACAAAAGCAACAATTATTTTATACAATTACGTAATTGGTGTCTAATTTCCCGGTAATTATCGGGCATTGTTTTTGCGATTTTAGAAGATTATTTATGAGAAATTATCTCACGTAAGTTTAGTTTAGAAAAACAATTTTTGTCGTTTTTTCACACCAAAAGTGCCTTTGCTCCTTCTCTCTCGCTTTCTCGTTTAGCCGGAAAACGATTTTGCGGCTAAAAGTTTTCTCATTTATCGTGAGTACCGATACGGTCGAATGTTTCACGTCGTCCTCATTGTTTCGAAATGGACTCGTGCAATTTAACCTGTTTTACCTAAAGCGTTTTCGGTTTCTGGCACTTTTGCCTCCAAATCCTCATCCGTATCCGCGAAACGTGTACATGTGTGTTTGTGGCTTTACGCGAGATTTGTGCAACCCGAGGAGATCGTAGATGAGCGAGAGTTCCGAGGCAAAAGTACCCAAAATATCCGTTCTAGTTTTAACAGCCTTCGAACCCCGATGTTGGACGTAAAACAGTTTCTATCCCTGCCGGCTATACTATGCCTGTACGGCAACCAGAGCCTCAAATCCTCGTTTTACCCTCTCGTTTTCCGTTGAAAATATATCCCGCCCGAACAAACCTAAATGTATATTGTTTTGTTTTATTACGCTTGTAGTTTCGCGTACCAGGCCGCACGAGTCACATTTACCCCCCCGAGTCAACACACCCAAATATGCTACTTAATATATGTGAATCTTTATTGAGAGGGTCGTTCTTTTTATTGGTCTGAAATATTACGAGAAACGCCGTCAACTCGACCACACAATTTTATTAGCTGCATCATTCGTCCTCGTGTAGACTCACCACTTTTCCTTTACGAGCCCCATCGAATGTTCTTTAAGTAGAGAAAAAGAGGATGAAGAACAGTTCGAGGAGGTTAGAAATATGGATAAAAGAGTGTAATGGAATAATCGAAACTTATCTACAGGTAGAAACGCGGGCTCCTCAGCAGCAAACTTCTTTACATCCCTTCATTTTTTTGTCTCTTTTTCTTTGTCTCCTTAAATCTTTATTGCGGCTCCCGTACAGAGCGCATGCGTCCGGATGCTGGGCCAGGATTGGTTAACGAGAGGTTACAAAAAGTGCCGAGAGGAAGGCACGTTTGAAAGGGGATGCGCGCGACACGGAAACCCTCCCTTATATACATCGTTACAGCTTTCTCATCATTCCCGTTGGCTACTCTGATCCCCCGATTCTAAATCGCGATCGCACTGGGCTGTGGGAGATGAGAAGGCAGCAAGCATGATTGCATTTCTCCCCTATTTCGTACCTAATGACAGAAGGAATGGCCGATTTCGTGGAGTCCATTGTTGCCAATGGAAAACTGCAATTCGAGTTTTTTGCACTCCAAGGCTTGTTTGTGGTACAATAGGCAGTGAAGATAAATTTCGTGGCATTCATCCGATAAAAAGAGATCATTGCTATTAATAAAAAATTGTTCAAACGGTTTTTTTTTAAATCCAATTACTGACAAATCTCCCTCTCGATAATTACTCGAAAAGTGTTTTAAAAATCTCTATCGCATTTATCCACATTCGTGTCTTCACATAAATTGTTTATCAATGCCCGTTCATTCGATCGTTTCCCATTGGAAACTCTTTTATCCACGTCGCAATCTTAAAAACCTGACAAATGTCACAGACACCTTTCTTGCGTACGAGAAACTAAAAGGAACAGAAGCAGAGAAGATAAAGAAGAGTGAAAGCGAAAGCTTTCGTCTTGCACGCTCTGGCACATCGCATGACACATCGCTTCCTCGTCGTACGCGTGGACTTACGCGAAGACTTATCGCACCCAACGATTGCTCGGACGATGAGGTGGATTGGCACGCGAAGCTTCGATTCGCAGACATCTTTTTTTTTCGTTTCTTCTGTCATTCTCTTTCGTCTTTTGCTTCATCACACGCGTATCATTGCCTACAGATGAATACAATGTTCCATCGTTTGCAGATCAACGATGGGGAGACTTGTTACGCTTTTTTATTCGTTCTACATTTCGTAATGTTTTTTATCTGAAAATTCACCACAAAAAACTGGCAAAGTTAACTTTATCTTTCATATGTTTCTTACTAATTATCGTATATTTCGTTCGTTATCAATTAATTAACAAAATTGCAGTAATTCCATTTACTTTGCTCCGATTTAATAACGGTATTTATTAATAATTGGCTACCGTTTTGAAGTGTGGAGCTTTTTTGATACATATTTCTCGCTCAAGGTGTAAAATTAATACGCTGGTATTATTAACAGAACTTGCTAAACGAGTGTGCATGTCTGATGCAAGGGTGCGTGGTGCATCCGTTGTGACAGCTTCACCTGCCGTTGTTTTTTTTCTTGCCTCCGTCGTCTTCTCTACTAAAAGGTCGTGCCGATATATCGCGCTAAGAAACCGCTCATGCGTGTTGCCGGCTGATAACCATTTTTTGATAGGGATTATCGCACGTGTATGAATATAAGCGTCAAAACTTGACACTGCATTTTTTTTAACGTCCACGCGTTACCGTCACTGAGAAAAATAACGTTTCATATAAATTTCTCTATAAGTTCCTGCTCGTTTCGATTACTCCTCAAGCCCGCGTTTGTTCAATTAACGACTCAGTGAATACTCCTCGAATGTGCACGCATGCCTAATTAGATTTATCAGCTCACCGGGCTTACCCGATCTCGCACGATCGAGATATCGCACTGTCATATATCCAGATCGCATCTCCACTCCAATAAGCTTATATATTTCAAGCATGACATTTCGCTTTGTCATTATCCTTAACTGGCTTTAAATTAATTTAAAATAATCCATAAATAAAGTGACTCGAAAGATCACGTAATAAAAGACTTTTCGTCCATGAACGAGTGATATATAATGACGATTTTTTGTCAGGTCATACAATTTTTAAAAGCAGAAATGTCATGTCCAAATGTTGGTTATATCTTCCAGGGTGGATTTTGTCAGAATGTCATAACTTACGAAATGAACGTCCAAAATGGAGTTTTCATGTTTGAAATGAAGTGGACAATCGAGATTTTTGACACAGCCTTTGTTCAACTGTTCAAGGGCAATTTTATCAGGTCCTGATAATTTACGGATTCAAACCGCAAAATGGAGTTTCGCCCGGATACGTAGACGAAAGCTTATTGTCGTATGAGGTTATAGGAGTTTAGCTTGGTGTGGTATAAGTATAAAAGAGGGTGGACGGTCGTAATAGTCTCGGTAGGTTAGTACGTATCTACGACGAGGTAGGAAAGGAGCCGGACGACCGGGTGCGATCAATACGGGAAGGACTAGTGGTGCCAGCAGCACAAGCAGAAGCAGCAACCACTACCAACGGAGAATACACCAAGAACCAACCAAGTGACGGGTAAAGGAAGCAAAACTAACGGCAGAGAGCGAACGCAGACCAAGGCGAGCCCGTTAACCAACCTAACCCCGTATCATCCCTGATCCGCTCTCTCTCTCTCTCTCTCTCTTTCGCTCTCTCTCTCTCTTCTTTTGTACGAACATGAACCAACCCTCGAGGGCTTTGAGGGAAGGACAAGCCGATGTTGTTCATGGGGTAGCAGGGTTCCTATTCTAGATACGAATATAATTCACAAGCTATATCAAAAAGTAGCTCAATCCATCTTCTCCCCTGATGAGAAAATTGCTTAATTCATTTGTGTATTTAAGCGAGAATTGAACTTGTCAAAAATGTTAAGTTTCGTGTTTTTTTTTTATTATCAAGAAACTGTGATTCGTTCTCTAAATGTTGATTTGTGCGCTGGTACGTTAAACTTGGTGTGAAGTCTTGTTTCGTTAGGGTCTGCCAGACCCTTTGGAATTTCGGTTGAATCGTAGTTAGTCTATTGTTTATGTCGGTTTCCTTTTATTACTCGGTTAAATTTCCATTTATACTCATTTCTGAAACCAGCGAATTGAAATAAATCGAATGGTCTTTATCGACGATGTTAAAATATTGAGATTATTAAAAATTCAAATAAACCGTATTTAATGACTGGAAAATATGTCAAAATCGAAAGGTTGCTTTTGGATCGTTATTGCCCCAAGAAATTTTTGAATGTAAGTGGTACGTGATATCTATGTGGAAAGACTGAACTAGGCTGAGCTTTTTTGTGGCTTCGTTTCGTTGATTCGCCTGAGGAATTTGTCGATTTTCTGCTGGCCTCAAGTGGCCGAAGGAAAAGGCACACACCCCCGCGGATCTCGAGATAGAGTCGCGGCGTTTGCGAGAGTAGACATGCAACCACATCAGCAACAAGTAAGACCTTCGAAGCAGAGCTGCACGAGAGCAGCACACTTCACACAAACACATGCAAACATCAAACTCTCACGGTTTTGGGTGTGCGCCTTCTGATGGTTCAGTTTTCTGAATTCACTCACGGTTCTCTTCCCAAGTCCGATCGGTCCTAGGCTTATTCCCACCCCCCAATGCAGTTCACCCTCTACTTGGCGAATTTCGTATCTAAATTGCTCGACTCACGGAATCTCTTCTCTTTCTTGACTTTTGCTCGTGAAAACCGAGAACAAAACGAAAAGTTCTTTGGTGTGTACACTTTCTGGCTGTTCAGTGTTACGTTGCGATTGTTTTAATTTAAGAATCGTGCAACATTACGAATACCACGCCCACCAAATTTATTTCATACGCGAAGTAAATTAGTCTACACGACCAAGGTTAGCGAACTGTATCAGAGCGAGAGAGCGAGAATGAGAGAGTGACAACGTTACCATTCTGTGAAATGGAAAAAGGAATATTTAAGTTATTGAATGACAAAATTTGTACGAAAGGATTTGGGGACAGAGCCTGATCGGTTTGGACAAGAATTCAATGAGAAATGATTTTTTTTTCATTTACCACCGAAAAAGAAAATTCTGTATGCATTTAAATACATCGAGGTGCGATTTGATGCGATGAAAATTTCGTTTGATTCGACGCTTTAACTTTTGGTTGCTCAATCAAATGCTCAAATAAAGAAATAGTTGGTATAACTTTCGGTATTTGAAGTTTAAAAAGTGAAAAAAGCGACTAATAATAATAATAATTTGGTTCGATCTTTCCCTTGGTGACGATGGGTCGATGGGGTGAGGTCGTAATTTCGCGGACCGTGTTGGCAATTTGTAAGGAAAATGCATATGAGGTACGATCCATCACAAGTCGTGAAGGAGAGAAAGAGAGAGAGCGAGGGAGGAGGCGAGGAGGGACGGTTGAAGAGGAAGATCGCGGTAACGACCGAGCGCCGAAAGAACACAGCTAAAAGACCGCCGCAGAGAGTGTAGGTGGAGGGAAAGGGCTCAATGTACGTACCCTCCTCCCAGGCCGAGCTTATTGATTTATGGAAATCAAGGCACGGTCGGAGTTCGGTTCTCGCGGTTCGATTCTTGGTATAAATAATTCGCGTTCCCCGAATGCCCTGCCTTCTCTCTTGCTTTTCTTTTCCGGAGCACTCTTTCCCTCTCATTTTTTTATTCCCTTCTATCTTTCTCCTTTCTCTTGTCTTTTTTTCTTAATCAAATCTTCCTTTTTCTCGTTTCTTCTTTGCAACACCCAGCGCGATTCCCGCGCCGATCCTCATAAAGTTTATAAAGCCCGAAAATAAAT
>JABSMR010011744.1:0-19107 GCA_018902295.1 Dusona sp. PSUC_FEM 10030013 | reverse complement strand
AAAAAATATATATTATTTACAATTTTTTGTCATGGTTAATTAAAATTCTATCAAAAAATTGGTTGTAATCGAGACAATTTTTTCATGAAATTTTCAATATTGAGAAGTCATTGAATTTATTAAAATCTGAGATTTTGTTAAAACTTGATATCCAAAAATTTGTATATCCGGCTTTTACAAAATAATGGTTTAATTTTAAGTTGTGCGAATCTTTGTGATTTCGAAAAGTTTCTCTAGTTGGGTGCATCTTACGCGAATCGAAAAAAATCGAACGGAACTTCCGTACTATGGAATTCGCACGAAACAATTTTGCTCTTCAATTTTCTGCATTGTCTTCGGCTTCAAATTGAATTAATGAAAAAGTGAAAATTGTTCGTTCTTCGAAATATGCAAGTTTTCAATATTATATGAACGATCATTTTTCCATGGGAATGGCATTTGTATAGTAACTCGGAATACTATAGAAATTTACCGAAAAATTCAACATTTTCGTGTATCAATAACGAGGGAAAAAAAATTCGGAACACAACGCAGCGGAGCATTAATAATTTTATTCAAAGAAGGAAAATAAAAGAAATTCTGGCATATGTAATAAATGATAATTATTAAGCAGAGTCTCGTTATGAATGATTGTCAGACAATCGTAACAATTTTACGGCTAGTATGCGATACACAAAAGCGGGACAAACGAGATAGAGTGATTATAGTGCTATCATCGAGCTGGCGAGACAAAACTGTTGGCATTGATGTATGTGTGTGTTAACATGTACGGATATATTGTGTGTATTCGTTCGTATTATATCCAGTACACAAAGCACATCGGTTAACCCATAGGGGGATGGGGAACGCCCATTTCCGGTTTCGGCGTTTCCGGCGATCGTCCACGGAGACTGAGACGAGAAACGTATAAGCGCCGCGTCGAGAGCAAACGATTAAGGTACACGTGTACCTCGTTTTGCTCGTATACAGTCGGTTTATACGTGTATATACATTTTTTTCCTTGCGTGTATATAAAATACGTTGTATAGTATGGTACA
Source organism: Dusona sp. PSUC_FEM 10030013 (assembly GCA_018902295.1). Lineage (NCBI taxonomy): Eukaryota > Metazoa > Arthropoda > Insecta > Hymenoptera > Ichneumonidae > Dusona > Dusona sp. PSUC_FEM 10030013. The sequence goes on along the minus strand of JABSMR010011744.1, from coordinate 18,070 downwards.
TGAGGAAGACGACGACAGGCTGCAGGACACGCCCGTGCCAATTACGCCAGAGTGCTGCATTCTCTCTTCGTGTCCGACATACAAGTTTCTTCAATATTTATACATACACTGTGTCTTAAAAGTTGCAATCTTCGACTTGAAGTGTCGGTAGATCGTGAAATACTGAAGAGAAAAGTTTTTAGCCATTTTTATCTTTGATGGACCGTTGATGAGCTATCGAGCGATTAGTGGTGGCCATTTCGGTGTGTCAGTCGTGCACTGGTCACTCCCGCTTCTTCTTATCAGCTCACCCGTTTCGCTGTTATCGATTTAATCGATTTTTCATCAAACGTCCATTAGAGAGAACAATTCTAAAGAACTTTTTACTGCAGAATTTCGTCATCTAATTGCACCGAAAAGCTTGAAATCGATTTTTGCGACATCCTTTATATCAACATCCACATATCTATCTTTCTTCTCCGCGAGTACTGGATAACATATATAACGAGCATGGGAGCTCCCGCATCGTGATTTATGCTGCAACGATACTTGGACTCTCATCGTATTCAATCCCCCACCCCACCCCCCCACCTTTCGCTTCCCATCACCAACAACAAATCCACTCTGTAGCTATTCAATTCACCTCACACAGACACTTCCTTCACTTTTCCTTCTGCAGTTGGAATTGATTGCGCTCTGGAAAATTGACTCGAAATATGCCTATTTAATTTATAGGGGTATCGATAGTTATTTAGGTGCTTCGAAATTCATTAATTTTATCTTACGCTTCTTCACAGAATGGCACTTTGCTATGCTGACGAATAAACTAACATTGCTCGTACTTAACGAGTGCTGGTTAATTGCTTTTACAAGTTATTGCTCAATTATTATTGAAATACTTTTTCTACAAAAATGTATTGAAATAGATTAAAATCGTTCCCATAATCTTGGACGATTTTTAATAGTTTTTAATCTGCATGTTTAAATCCCTTTGAAAATATTTAGAAAGTACGTAAATAAAATAAGCACCCTGTCTATGTCAAGCAATAACAGGTAAAAATTCCGCACTAGATTATACGGTAAGGAACTCGTCAAAGATTTTTGACGTAAAAAAAAATACAAAAGATATATCGTACATATGGGTTGGACAAAGAACATTTAGGGTTAAGAAAAAGGGGTCAGGATCGCGTGTTTCCCATCGGCGACCGCACCTAACCTTTCTCTATTTTTCTTTCTTTTCAATACACCCTTCTTTCTTATCATGTATTATTCACGTCAGAACCTTACAACGATGCTCTAACGTTGACCCAGGTAAGAGCATGAAAAAGAGAGAGCTGAGAATATTATTGGACCGCGGTGTTGAAGATCGTTTTTTTATTTCTATTTCGATTGCCATATCATAGCTGGCAGTCACGGAAGGACGTGGTGGTGCACATGCTGGTACAAAGGCGAGCGCTCGCAACGAGCTTTTCAATCTTCAATCCTCTCTAGCCTCGATGTTACGAACGTGGATAATCATTAAGTTCGAGAAAAATCTCTCCAATGTATAAACAAATATCGCAATCACGAAACATATTATTGAAACTTATTTATATAGACGCGAACTACTTGTAGAGCAATAAAAGTTTACTTTTAAAATAACTTCTGCATTCCAACGGTAGTCAAAAAACTGCTAAATTGTTACGATAATTTTATGCGAAGTTTAATGTACTAATTAAACGTGGTCATAATTGTTAAAAATAATAATTCTTCTTATACGATTCGAATGAGATATTATTCACAATTTTGTTTTCCTTTTTCACCTTATAATTGTAAAAAAAAAAAATGAAGGCATGGTAGACAACTAAAAATAATTATGACTTTCATGTGAGCACATAAACTAGAATCGTGCGATCGAATTATATTTAATTTTACCGCAATACCCCAATCAATAAAAATCATCCAAATTTTCGTAGGGTCATATAAAATTGTACAAAGTGTTTATAGCCATTTCTCTTGTTCCGCAAACGGCGACGACGAGAACGAGTCATCGAGATGTCTTGGCAGGACAATTTGAACCCTCTGGAGCCCTCCCACGTGAATTTATCGTCCCTCACCTCTTTCGATCGTTTTTTTTTTAAACTCCTTTCATCTTCCTCTTTGGCTTTACATTCAATCCCACGCTAATGTCTTTAAATAGCTTGTAACAAAATATATATTCATATATATGTGTATAATGGAGGGATGCCCGCTGAGCAATAAAGGTGTCCGACGATAAAATCTCTTTTTTAAAAGTATCACGCCCCTGTACCACCAGTCATCGAAAACTCACCGCGTATGTATTACCCAGGCATGTCTTTTTTTTCGGCTTTTGAGGAGAAAAAAGAAATTTCTTTCCTAAACATTATGCACCGAAGATAAGGATTATCGAAGAACGATCGTAAATTATTCATTCTCTTACTTCGGGTATTACGTTGCCAAGTCTTCGAAAAGTTTCAGTGATGGTAGGAATTTTTCGGGATTTTTTTTTCTTCCTTTTTTTATTGTCTGAGCTCGGTAAAGGTACTCAAAGTGGATATCTGGAATTCACGATCTTGACGACTCTTAACAGCATTCTAAATGACGTATTAGCGGCGATTTAAATGTTTCGTACATCAAAGAACTTACGATAGGCACATCATAAAATTACAGTTGCTCCAATCCAACAAAAAAGAAGGAGCTATCAGCAGAGAAGAAGAGAAAGGGAGAAAAATCATAAAGAAAAATACGCACAAACCTCTTTTAATCTCATTGCCATAAGGATCCAGTTTGGTGCAACAGCACATTGAGTAAGAATCATTTTTTGCTTCCGTTTCGGGACTCTCGCATTCGCAAATTTGAAATTCATTGCAGAGCGATGAAATTTCATTAGATTTTATTGCTTGCCTTGCTTTTATTCCAGATTTTTGTAATTCTTTACTTTCTGTGTCTAGTGATTCGCTACACATCAAAATCGAATGATGCGACGATTTTTGGCTTTTTGTTATTATCCTCAAAGGACAATCGTTCGGGCTATTGCCACAATCCACCATTTCACTGTTCTTGCGACGAGCCAAACTTCTGCTTTCGTGAAAATTCTCGTACGATTTTTTTATTTTCTTCACAACTGTTTTCGACTTTGCTTTCAACACCGGTAACATTTTTACCTACGACGAAAACGTTTTGGTTCGAGAAATATTCATAGAATCATAATTAACCCCTACGGGAAGCTCTTCTGGATGTTTCATTAAAATAGTAATCATAATTATGTATAAAAGAGATTTTATCACATTGCCCTTAATTATAGGGGGAATAATAATGAGTTTTGTTATAAAAAGTGATTCAAATAATAATTCTGGAAGTTTTTATATTTTGTTGACCGATATATTAGATCGTATCATTTAAACTTATTCAATGTTGATTACGAAAACGATTTACCGTATATTTCATTCAAAATAAACGCCTGAAAAAGATTCATTTCTGTCGGAAAACGAGAGAAACCATAGCGATCGAAATCAATATTGGTTTGCTAATAAATATTAATTCTCATTATTTTATCTAGTTGATCGTCCAATATTAAAATTGAATTACAAAAAATAGTGACTCTAAGAACTCGACCTTAAGTTTTTTGCAATTTTTCTTAATTTTCACGACCACATTCTCCGTAGATTGGGACATTTTGTCAACTTCCTCATTCAGTATTTCTCTCGATCGTTGAGAATCTTTTTGGTCTGTAGAAATGCAGCAAGTCTTGATCTTTCGACTGTTAAAACCGTAAACAAATGCGAAGAAGAAGGAAGAAAATCATAAAATGTCATAAGAGATTGCCAAGTTATGCACAAAAATGTGTTAAATGCAAAGAAAAAAAAACAGTGACAACGCGAAAAAGACTCACGTTGATGGACACTGACACTTATTGCTGAAAGGCTCGTTGAACTTCGACTCTTGAGGAAGTGGGTGCAAATTTATCTTTGAATTGTGAGGACTCTTCAGCTGCGAACACTTCCCGAAGCATTCGCACGGTGAAGGTCGAAGATCGGCAGGTCTTTGTACCTTCGAACACTTCTCGTTGACCTTGACCCCCGAATGACCTATGGTTTCAGGTCTTTTTGATGTGTCTAAGTTTTTACGCGCCACTAACTTTGAACCACACATCGATGAAAATTTTTGTTTATTCCCAAAGTTATCCATATGGTCGCGGTCAAAGCTGGATGTTTGCAAAGCTTCGTTCTGCAACGATTGTGCACTATTCGTCAACGCTACCGAGGCCGTTGAAATTGTTTCGATACCGGCGAAATCCGAGTGACCTTTAGACACAGATTCCTCCGATTTCTTGGAGGTTTTGAGTTCCAAGGAGCTTTGATTCAATTGCGAAGTGATTGAGGCTCTGGATGCTCGCAAAGTTACGAAAAAAATCTCTTTTGGACCGAGAAATACTGATTCCTCAATTCTTTTTTCGACATCATGCAAATGCCTCAGTCTTTTAGGACGATTTTCTGTTAACTTGGTGGATTTGGGCTTCGGTTTCGAGACGGAAGAGTTTTTACTGTGTTCTCTATGATTCATTGTTCTCTATCTTGGAAAAATGCTACTTGTATAATTCCATCAATCTTTGAAATCCTCTGAGAGAGTTTGATAAAAATGTAATTACGAAATTATTTTTTGTCAAATTGAGAACAAATTTTTCTTAAGTTATTTTCATACCTTACTTTCGTGTTGAGGTGAGCACACTGGGAGATGGTGTTTCGGTTGTCGCGCGAGGAGAGTTCAAAACGGCGCGTTCACGGAATATCAGAATTGTTTTAGTGCCCAATCTCGTTTGGTCTGTAGTTCTCGCAGCTAAACATCGTACAACAAGTATAAGCCTACGCTCGTTTTGTGAATCCTGCTTCATTCATTCGTGAAATAAGTTTAATTAATATTTTATCAACTAATTAAAATGATGTAATTCTGTAATTTCGTCGTTGATTTAGTACGAACTAACTGATTCGAATTCGACTGGTACTCGACTTAAAACTCTCTTCATCGTTCCTTTTCGCTAGCGTTGAAACCACTTGCGAACTGTCGAAGTCACGATTGAGTCCTTCTTTACGGTCGCGAGGAGAAACTGTCGTTGGGCTAAATAAACCATTCGCGAGATTTAGGAACTGGAGTTTTTTCGTTAAAAAAATGACGATAACGATGACAAAATTACTATTCTGATTCGATACTCGAATCACTTCGGCCCTTAACCCTTACGGTACACACTAGGGTTACGCGTGACCTCAGCCTTTGCCTTTTTGTGTTGTGAGTTCGTAGGAGGAGCATTTCGACTTTCCTTTACCGAGTGGGAAAAGTCTTTACTGATATACCGATAAGATTTTACGTGTCCCGTAGTTAACTAGACTGCGGTTATGACTCAAGTTCTTTTCAAAAGTTTATTTTAGAGCCACGCGTGGACGAAGTTTTTCAACTTTTCGCGATGCAGGAAAAGGTGCAATGTTTTTTTTCTTGTTGTGTTGAACCTCTACTTTGAGATCATGCCCAATTTTCCCGTAAAAATGGCTTGTACCGCATGAAAAAATTTATAATAATCTCGTTGGATATATTGCCGTTGTATCACTCTGTTTACTTCCGGATTATTTGGATGCAAACTATACCTCCTGAATAAATAAGTTTTCCATAGAGTCTACACTTTCAATTCGTGTACAATTAATGGCAACGAAACTGTTTCTATTCATAATTATAGCTGAACAAATAGTTGGGGTCGTCCGTGATTCCATGTGTATGGAGCGTTCGAAATACAAGAGTCTGTACCGTAAGGGTTAAAATAATAGAGGAGCCGAGGCACGTTTGGATCATCGCTTGTAATTAAAAATGACTTCCATAATGGTGGATCGCAAATTCAAAAAATAAATTAACCTATCGATTTTTTTCACTGTTGAAAACAAAATTGAAACAAAAATTCGAATATCGAAAAGTCCAATATTTCAAATCTATATTTCTAGGAGCCCCAAAAATTGTCACTTTTTTATTTTATTTTATTGATTGAATACGAGTTTTTGAGGGGTTTCACTAAGGTAGCAAGCCGAAAACATACGTATTTATGAGAATTTTTTCAAAGTAAAAAACATCATATATTAATTTTCTGTCGCATGACATGTAAATTATACTATGGAAACACATAATAGAAAAATTTCAGTCGCTTTCCTGGAGTCTACAGGTGGAGATACACGAGGTGACGCTTCCAAAAAAAAACGTCAGCTCGTAGTTGACAGCAAATTGGCGATGCATGTCATTTCAAATAAAAAACCAAAGAAATTTGAAAAATAACAAAATGGCGAGCATATGAAACAATATTTTGAAATTTACTCACTTTTCGTGTACAAAAAGTTCAATAAAATTGAATCATTTTGATCAATGAGAAAATGGCCATGTAGGCCAATAACGAGGGGCGTTTTTTACAGAAGACAACTTTCATTACGATGGTTGAATCGTTAGATGTTTTGTTCTGCTAACAATGCTGTTGGAAAATGTAATTCCAAAAGAAACGCTTTTTAAGTTTAATTTTGAGACTACTTATACTTAGGAATGCAAAATTGTTGTCTCCAGACCGTAACAAAATTTGTTTTCATCCATTTTTCGTCTTTGTCACTGTGAAAATCGTCACGAGCACACATCGCCTTTTTACCCAGCTGAACCCCCCCGCCCTTAAGGGATGTAAACGATTATTAGATTGTGAATGGACAAAATTCAATATATGACGCTCCAAAATCGAAAAAATTCAAACTATGGCAGATTTTTTTTACTATACCAAGTTATGGTAAAAGGTAATACTCAGAATTAAATGAGAAAATCTAGAATTGTATGTGTTCCGGTTTGATACTGTGTTATATTTTAAATGACACGTTCGTCATTATGTTCAAATTCTAATTCTTTGAGCTCCTTTTCTCACGATCAAGTGTTCTCAAAATTTATCCCAACTCCTCTAAATATGAAACTACGAAAATATATTACGAACCGACTTAGAATTTATTCTCGTTTCCCGTCTCTTGATAGTCGATTGTATTCTTGGTGCATTCTCACTGACAAATGTTTCCAATGGTCCGTTTCCACTTGTGAGTGAGGAATTCCCGTACCAGGCTTCTCTTGATTGAGTCGTTTCTATGAATATGTTCATTTTGTCGAAAATCATGCCATTCGAAAGCAAATAAATAGATAAACATAAATATTCAAAATTAAAAAGCGTAAAATTAAAAGAAAAACTAATGAGCCCGATAAATTGAAAACTTGACTGTAAAATACAGAGGACAGCCATTGTTAAATTGAAAGACGAGTTGTTTAATGAATTTTGGAAATTACTTTCTTTCACCGCCGGATTACGCAAAGGATTTTCCGTCTTAATTCCCAGATTTTTTTTCTCGTTTCTCCATGTCTCAGATTGTCTTTTTGTATCTCCGTTTTTTATACTTTTGGACTTTTCTTTCGCAGCTTTTTTCGTAGAATTCTTAGGTTCACAGGAAGTCGTAGCGTCGGCGGGGCAAGTGGTGGAATAAATTGAGTCTTGATTTCTTTTGACTTCTTCAAGTTTATTGCCTTCGTTAACTTGGTGACTTTTTTCGTCACGGTTTTTTTCCGGTTGACCATCAGAGTACTTTACAGGAGTTGGATCTGCTATCCCGAACACTTTATCATGAGTTATGTTTTCGTTGGGAAATTTAACGACTACTTCAAGACCATCCAAGAGACTGTGGAAATGGGGATGTTTTTCGTCGCAGCAATGCTTGCTCCGATGTTCTTCGATCAATTTTGGGAACTTGCTCGACCCCAAAAATTTTCGGATTAACGACAAATTGTTAGTCCAATAGCTAAGTAATTCTTGTGCTCCATAAATATCGGTTACGGATGCCCCGCACGTCTGGCAACTCACGTCCTCGCCCTCTGGCACTTTTTTCGTCAGCTACCATCCGTGCAAATTTGATTTAATAATTTATTGAAATATTTCTTATTTTCTCTAAACATTATACGATTTTTCAATAAATATGTGAGTGTAATGTAAATTTACGAATTGGGAAATCAAGAAACTCGGCAGAGTCTCGTACAAATTTTCGGAGGAACTCTAAAAAATATATTTGCATGACGCGGAATTTTCGATCTCTGACTCTTTAGTTGTTAAAAAAACCCTTTTGTTAATAATAATAATTATTACTTTTTGAGATTTCCAGGTTGAAACGAGAAAAAATGAATCGAAATCCGCAAAATTTCATTATTATCATTTAGGCCAGTGTACCTCTTAAGAGATAAATCGAGGAATTGCTTAAACTGAAATGAAGTGATTGAATGTTGTAAATTTATTGTTAATTTGCAATTCCAATGTCTATTTTACCAAAGGAACATTTCGCTTGGCTGTTTCAAGATCTTGTACGATTTTCTTGAGTTCTTTTATTTTACTGATCAATTCTTCAAGATCAACGTTCACGTCCGTTGCAGCCTCTTTCAGTTCGACTTTGTTTTTAATACTTTTGCAGCCTGTGGTTTGGCAACGAGTTCTTTTTCTTCGTTTCTCGTAAGATTCCGGACGTTCAGGAGTGTTTTTGATTGGTTTGTGATTCGAATTGTGAGCCGTCGATGCGAATGAATCTCGAGCAGCGCGAAGAAATTTTGTATTTGCATCTTGAGAGGTCAAAATTTGTAAGCTATCATTCGCGAAAAAGCCGTCGGTCGTGGTCGAGATAGCTCTCGTTCTTTCATTTTTCGCCGTTTCGATTCTATCGTCTCTTTTCGGTTTTTTCGACAATCTCGGACGAAATTCTGAATCTCCAGACTTTTTGTTACTTCCAACCCCAGTTTCAAGGTCAGCACACTTTTTATCGCTACTCCGGTGAAAGGTCGCGCAAATCTTACCGATTAAACCTGATGGCTTTGCACGAAGATTGTTTACATTTTTTCGTGATTCCGATCTCGTAATATTGTACGGTGGGTTCCTCGTTCTCGCAAAATGTTCTGGGATAAATTAACAATATTTAAAATCGAATGAAAATCCGAAAACGTTTGATAATGACAAGTTTCGTACTCTATTTAAAATATTGCGATGGAGGAAAGCTCAAATAATCAAAGAAATTATTTCACGGTTAAAAAATTGAGAGAAAATAAAAAATGAACCATTTTCAATTGAAAATATGACATTTTTATGTAAAATTTAATTAAAAAATATTTGAAAACGTTGAAAAATCTAGCACACCAGTTGAACAAGTAAATTCTTCTTTTCGAATAATTACGGAAAAATTTAAATTTCACTTCCGCGTCATATAATATTAACGACTAAAGAACAATGAATTATTTTGTAAAAGTAATAATCTACGATTTTATCATGCGCACATTTGACCGAATATTTGCCATCCAGAACAACCCCATGAACATTTCTACCCTTTCTTCGAATAGTTTTGTTTGCTATGAAAAATTATTTCGTTTCATTCACCAAGAACACAGAGCAAGATAATTCTTACAGTAATTAAAAAGCGTACCACGTTCGCCATAAAATTCCTGATTAATCTCAACCCTTGAATCCAGTCTTCTTAATTTCTTCATAATCCAGTCGTCATTATGGTTACATAAGTTTTGTCAAATTAAGCTGTCTATTTTCACGATAGTCTGGAGATGTGACTGGAAATTTAATTTTTGGTTATACCGCATTGATATCGGTTAAGTAAAAAAAGTTAAAAAATTTGAATAATCTGTGATCGAGCGAGTCGTCGACAGTCGATTGACTTCAGGTGGCACTTGGTGACTTGTATTATTTTCTTTCTCTTTTTCGTTCGACACGTGAGAAGAGTTGGAATTGGAAATTTTCATGCTATTCGACTTCATTGTCGCTGGTGAGTTTCTTTTTTTGGTATGTTTCAGTTGAATTGGGGACAAAAAAACGTCTCGAAAATCGTCGACTTCTCACATTCATGTGTAAAACACGATTTCGGTGCTTATTGTTGCTGATATATACGTACGTTGCATGGATACATTTGCATCAGCGAGAATACGAGATGAGAACTCCTCGGTATTTCTGCTGCTTAAAAAAAACTTAAAAAAAAACCTACCAAAAGGAAAGCGAGCGTAAAAATAATCTCACGTACTCGTAAATTCAGGTCTCTCATTTCACAAGTTAATCTCGGATTCAATACACTTCTTTTCACCGTCTCTATAATTGCAAAGTGTATATAGTTTTCTCATCCTTGGCATGCTCGATTTGCTCTCGTCTAGCGTTCCTACGAACCGAGAAATTATATTTTTCACGCATCAAGAAAAGAAGAAACATGTCATCGTTTTCTGGATACATACCTGGTCAAACGAGACGGTAAATTCTCTGGGTTCGTCGCGATCTCGATTTCTCTTTGTTGACAATGCGACGTAAAATTGTGAAAAGTTAACTAGATTGCCCGAGGAAATTCGTCGCTCATTTTTCCTGCCTCTTCTCTCTCGATCTTCTTCACGAGGATGAAAATTTCTTCTCACGTACAAGAATAGTTCTCGCTCGTTATTTCGATTCATTCGGAGAAACGAGAATGCTTCATTGAGAACAAAAAGACATACGTGAGCATCAGAATGCTCGGGAGCTTCCATAACAAATAAATATAAAGTATCAAAATTTCAACGACTTGGAAAAAAAATGCAAATTTCATTCGAACCTCCATATTGTCGGATTCTTTTTTTCAGGTCGTGCACTTCGAAATTGGATCATTGAGGTGCAAAGTAGCCAAGATCTCTCTCTCTCTCTCTCTTTCCCTTCGTTATTTTCCATATGTCATTTCTACCCTAACCATGGACTATGAAGACCGCACACGGCGAAAAAGCGTGTCTCGATAGACAGGTTAAAAAAACATGAAAAGAGATAACCGAGAAAAGAGAAAAAGGGATCAAACGACAACCTGCAGCATCCCAACTGAGAGCACGAAAGATTTAGCACGAGAGAGAGAGAGAGAGAGAGAAAACGAAAATCCTCGTAAATCTTCATCGAAATGGTTGTTTGCTAACACAGTGGCATTTGGAGGGGTTGATGGTGGTTTTGATGCAGCTATTCTTGCGGGGGCGTTGCAAGTTACCACTACAACCATAAGTTTATTCCCTTTTTGACACTATGCACTGTGTTACACATGGGTAATGAGTTCTCCGATACAAAGGGGCGTAAGTGAATGAAATTTACGTGTAAAATCGAGAGACCCTGAACCCTGACTTGCTACTAAGGGAATGTACATACAAAAAAGTATAGTCGAATGTGGGTGAGATGGGAAACGAGGGAAGAGAGAGCTCGAGGCGTTGTGGGGTTGAAAACGCGCCCCCATAGAATTCGGCGTGGGGCAAAGCACTACCCAGGGGACCATTTGTCGCCCGAGAGCGTTCTTTGGTCAAAGATCTGTGGCCTCGAGACTCTAGCTGCGGTGGATGACAGGTAGGAGAACGGATAAATGCTGAAGTTAATAGATCAGCAGGTAAGAAGCAAAACGACTTCAACGACCTTCCCTTCCTTCGTTAATTGCTAAAGGTACGCCCTTTCGCTCTTTAAAAGCCAATATATATATACATTTCCACAGTATAGTGATGTATATAGCACCACAAGTCAAAATAACCTTTCTGAAAGAAATTTTTACCGTGCTTGCTTGGACAATAACGCACGAAGAAAACAAGTCACAGTGAGCATAAAGAGTGCTCTGTACCGAGAGATCAAATGTCGTTGACTCGACAAAGCCCGTTGTCGGCAAAGGACACAAAATAAAAGTGAGAAAAAGTTCTCCTATCGTCTCCACCTTCTCGTATAAAAGTGGATTTTTTCTATATTTTTCTTTACGGTTTTGTGGCCAAACGTCACATAGTCAAAATAAAGTAATTGTTACCTTTTGTCATGATCCACGCACCGGAATTCTCGATTTTATAACGCAACGCCCGTAATACCTTCTTCCATAACCTTCCAAACTTTATCCCCCTTGGGACACAGGAATTTTCGTCCAGGATCAAAGTTACCCGAACCGCGGAAAATTTGTTCATCTTTATATCGGTAGGGATCTATTTTCACACGTTATTTTGTCGTTTCTTTTTTTAGGGTGGCTTGTAACTCTGAGGATTTTATTGGGGTGGCTTATGCCGGCTTTTCTTGTACCATGGGAATTTAAATCCGCTATATTTGAGGGCGACTTTCATCTGTTGTTCGAAAAATAGTGTTGGAAATCGCTCAATCGGTTCGCCGATCGGTGAAATTGGTTTTGGACTTTTTCATGATTTATTTGAACCGATAGTCGTGCTCAAAGGGCGTTAATTTTGAAACAACTAAAATATTCCTAAATCCATAAATGTTTATTATATTTTAATACTCCGAAAATTGCGATTTTAACAGACACAAATATTTCGCATAATAATTAAAGACTCATTCATCTTTGAAACAAAGGGTGTACTTTCGAGTTGAAATGAACCAACTGATTAATTTATCAATCAAAATTTAATGTTGTATCAATTCTTGACCTTGCATATTCATTTAAAATTCCGTCAAACCACACGTCATTGGGCCACAATTTTTAATTAGTTACCGATTCTACATGTCTTGAAATCGACAATTGGATAATTGATGAAATTTCTTTATTTGCTACTTTTAAAACGTCTCTTAACGGCCATCACGCCGTTACAAGAGTGAGGAAAAAGGTTGTTGTAGATCCTGAAAGATCTCTTTCGCTTTGTCTGATAATAACGATCTATTTTGAGATCTCTACGAGAAGGAAAGAACGAAAAAGAGATGGAAATGATCACAGGTGGGAACCGTACGAGTATCGATCACCGTGAGAGATCGTCAACGCGGTACGACACACGACTCTGGCGGGCTTTGCTAATCGTTTTTCGACTATTTATGTATACATATATTCGTTTCTCTAGCTCTAGGCAGCACGAACTTGGCTCTCTTTCTGTTTCTCTCTGAAGCAGTTACAAGGACGCATAGCGCGGCAGGATCGCGTGCTATTTATATAGCACGTGTTATGCAGGGAGACCTGCCGATCTTGATGCTGTCTCGGTGGCTCCGCGGGCGAAACAGAGCAAACGCTTGACGAGAAAAAAACGAAGATGAAAAGAGAGAAAAGGGGGAAAAAAGAAGCACACCGCGCGCCTGTTAGAGAAACGAGAACTCGGCAAAGTCGAAATGTGTGCTCTGCTTCGCTTTCGGCTACTTGGGTGGGCTAACCATAAAACGCTTTGCGCGTTCTCCTAATATTATGCGGGTTGCACCTTCTTCAACAAGCAGCCGCGTGAGAGCGTGTGTGAGCGTCACAAAAAGCCGGAAAGGGATGAGGCAAGAAATCGAGAGCGCGCAGAACACCTCTTCCTTCTTCCAGTGCGCCCTCTATTTTATTTCTCCTTTCTTTTATTCTTATTCTTTCTACCGCTCGAATCGGTATTTCTACGCACGAAATACAGATTTAAAGGGTCACATATTGTGTAAGTATGCTTATTAGATGGTAAGCAGAAGATGAAAAATAATTTCCTGTCACCTTCAGTTTCCAATGTGCGTCACGAATATGAATCTTTATTTAGAGCAATATGAACTTTCAAGAGTGCTTCATCATTATTTTTTGTCGTATATGATAATCCACTTGTAGACATTACTTGACTTGTGAGTATCATTTATATTTAATATGCACGGAGAGAATTAAAACTGGTAAATTATCATTACAGTAATAGAAACGGGAGATAACCTTGAATTTTTTTGATAATTATTCAGCAAAATATAAATTTTCAGGAAATAGCTATTTACACTCGAGATTATCGAATGACGAGCTTTAAACCTCAATTTGACTCGTATTACAATAATTTTAATGTTGAAATTGCTAAATCGACATTTGACCCAAATATTATAGGAAAAAACTAGGTAATTCCAATAAACAGGTGGTTAATGAAGTTTCGACTTTCCCCAGTTCTATTCGAGCAACTATTTATCGTCTTTTATGATCCCACCACCCAAACAGAGTTCCTGAGCATGAAAAAACCATAGGAACTTGAACAGGTGCCATTAAGTCAATGATAGACCGAGACCTGTAGTTCCAAAGTGCTTTTTCACCTTGTTTTCTGTTATCTACAACATTTATCCCGGTAGATGAGAGAAAACAAAGAGTATCGAGTCGTGAACGAACAAGCGCCTACGACAGGCAACAGCAAGCTAGCTGTTGATGCTAAAGAAGCCAAGAATCATCCATAGAGGGCCACCCTGTTGATCAAATGAGTAAAGTGCGGCTCGTTTCATCCCTTATAACAGAGAGCAGAACGAGAGGGGATCCCTTTTTGGCCGTGTGGAGTTGTGGTATAATGGAGGCCAGGAGCAGACATAGATCACCCGGTGTCGCTCTGTTTACCGCAAACGTCCAAACAAGCCTCGTCTCTTCGGGTCTATTAAGAGTATCCCGTGGTGTTGCGGAGTCAAAGATATGGCTTGGGATGCTATTTCGATGTGAATGTAGAGAAAACACACGAGGGCCGCAGGTATTATATGTACCTGGACCAAAGGATCAGTCCTATAGAAGGTCCTCAACTGCTGACCCAGCATGGCTAAGTCACTCTCTCTCTCTCTCTCTCTCTCTCTCTCTCTCTCTCTCTCTCTCTTGCTCTCTGTTTCGGTTTCCCCCTATGTCCACTCTCTGCTGGTGTAATCCTGCCATGTCTGTTGGGCCAACGTGTCTTTCAAGCCTAAGACCCTACAGCCTCTGGCACTAGCCATTGATGTCACCGCTCTCGATCCCATAGAATCCTGCATCACATCAATAGTCGAGACGCAAAAAGACAGTTAATTCTATGAGGTTCAATTCTGATACGCCTGTCTGACTTATAGTTTTCAACATATATACGAAGCCTTGACTCTCAGCACCGAAATGAATCGGGGCGTGCCTCTTTTCCCTCAACTCGGACGAACATCAGGAACCTCTAAGGTCGTCCTTAGTCCGGGATCGGGAAGCAGAAGTGATAGTCTGATGTGGGTCTTCGAGGACATCTAAACCCCCGCGGGGGCGATCTCTATCTCTCGCGACATCGCGAGAGACATCCTTTCCTTGATCCGCCGACTTTGACCGGTTCAACAACATCACCGAGATTCTCTTCCTCTCTCTCTCTCTCTCTCGTCTTCTCTCTCTATATATATATATATATTTACATATACATGAATGTATATGTATTTATACAGAGAAGAGAGATCTGGTACAGCTGTTGAGGCGTTGTCCGAGTTGGCAAAAAAACTTAACGTAATGTGCAATGCTCTTTCGTTTTCTTTTCCAATCTTTTTCCTTTGCCCCTTTCTCCTTTCGTGTGACTATCTCACCGGCGAAGAGAGTCTTCTGTCGCTTCAATACTGAAAGAGATCCCGCGCGATCCCAAACACCTTTTGCTCCTTGTCTCACTCTCTTGCTCTCTCTCGGCTTCTTCTCTATCTTTCTACTTCGACCACGGGACTCCATTAGCCGCAGCGAGTCTCGAGACGCGACGTCTCATTTCTCGAATACGTTCTCTGTCCATTGGCATTCTTGCTCGCTTTAAAGCATTCGCAAAAGCAAAAGATTGAGAGAGACCACAAACAAGTACGAGAGAAGAAGGAGAAAAAAACGTTGGCTGCTGTAGCAGCACGCGAAACCACTTGGTTGTTTTGTGCCTCCTCCCAACTAGCTTGCTCTCTCTCCTGCTTAGATAAGCTCCCAGGAGGACAACCAACCTGGTATCCAATTCACGATACGGACAACCAAGTTTTCTTACTGAATCTCTGGTCAAACCTTTCTCGGGTTTTCTGCTGCTCTCGCCGACGGTTTATACCTCTAACAAAAAGATGTTGCGATGCGCTCCCGCTGTTGAACAATTCTCATGGAATAAATAAAAAAGGAGAATTTTTTGATATACATCATCCAGCGGGAGAACTACCTTTTGGGTTGCCTCTTGATCATCCAATGGAAGGGAGACACTTTTCTTATTCGCCTCTGTCGCTTGATAAAGTTTGTTTGGAGCCCCGGGGCGTTGGATGCAGAATGGACGGATTAAATGCTTCGCTGCTGAGAATCCTTTCATATTTATTAACTCCTCAATTTTTACCTTTTCGTCGTACTTTTTGCAGTTTCTTCTTGGTTTTTTCTTTGCCCGAAGAAGCAGACTGTTCCATCAGGCTGAGTGTCAAAATGAGGTAAATGATGGATTTACCGATTTGTTTTTTAAATCATTTTCAACTCTTCCTCGTCTTTTTAGCCTTCTTCGAAGTTCTCCTTTGTTCGCAGCCTCAAAACAAACAAGGGCTCGTTACAGCTGGATCCCCTGATGCTGTTGGCCTCCGGACTTTTGCTGCAGCTACATGCACTACCTCTTATAATCCTCGAGGAGCATCAACTCGAAGCAAGAGAAACAAACCATCGAGAAAGAAGGAAAGAGAGAGAGAGAGAGAGAGGGAGAATAGGTGTACGTTACCTACGTATTCATTACGCGCATCGCGTGTGGGGGCGTGCTCCTGACGATTAGCTGTTTGGTTACGCCCTGGCAACGCGAAGAGATGGAGGGAATAAACCAAGGTCTTTGTACTTCCTTCGCTGTACAAGCTTATTCAATCATGATTCTCGTGATAGAGACAGTGCGTTAATAGAAAGGTTCAAAGTATCGATCCCTCTGGGGTTGAGATTGTACGGACGACGATTCTGGGCGTGTGCGACAAGAAGAATGGATTCATGAAGATTCGAACAATGATTGGTTAATCAACAATATATTTAAATCCTTGTATGTAATTTATTTAATTCTACACCCAGACACATAGATTTGCAGCAGGTACGACTAAATCAAGCTCCGGATCTGCAAAGAGTACAGTCCTTACATTTGCCACTGCTTGACATTTCCACTAACCACTTTTATTTATTACTTTTATCTCTCCATTCCAATTTTATTGTAGAATGTAGAGGGTAATTATGGAATTATCCAAATACAACTCAAAAGAATGTTGAACACTTGCGAGCGCAGATCAGCACTGGACATCTATTGAGATGAGGGGAGAAAGTTGGTATGAATGCCAGAAGAGGGCAGTAGTGACAGGACGGTGGACGGGATAAGTGGCGGGCAGACTGGAAAGGAAACTGGTAGGATTGGAGCGCTGGACGAGAAGGGCTTAACAAAGCTAAACAAATGCCAACGATTACCTTTCCTCTACTCTATAATCTTTTACGTCTGTTTTTGTTAAAATAGTTGAAGGAGATTAAACGCAGGTGTTACCGAGAATCTTCGTTCGAATCAATCCGAGAAAGTTCACTTCTTTATTGTTCGTTCCAAAACGATCGGTGGACGAATTCACCAGGAACATATAGCGAGATATCTTCTCATGGACCAGAAATTTTGCTGAGTGGTTTAAGCGACCATGGGTCATAAAAGGGATGCTGAATGGTCATTCCAGTGAGAGACCAACGGTACGAATCAGAGGTATAAGCTCGAAGGAATGTAATCGTAATCGCACTTGGAGAGAAAAGGTATAAGAAAAATCAGGTAGCTCTTGAAAGTTTTATGCCTTCACTGCGTCCATTTACCAGCTCAATTGCAGAAGATCCGCGTTCGAGTAATTGTCGTCGGGAGAAAAGAAAGATCTTTGGGACGAGCAAAATGGCTCGCATTCTTTTCCCGTCATTCGTTGAATGGTCTGATCGTTTTTTCTTTTTCTCCGATTCTCCTTTATATCCCTTATCTTTTTTTTCTTCTTTTACTTCTCGCTCGTTCGTGACGAGCACGAGAGAATTTTGGAACTTCTGGTACGGGAAGATGCAGAAGAGAAGAAACACAGGAGGGCCCACCTAAGTCGTGGCTTGTTCCCCGTCGGAGAGAAACGCAACTCATGCTCTCGGCTCTGAAAACGACGTGTTGCGCACTCCGTGGGTCCAGCAACCTTAACGCATAACGATATAATGGCGCCCCGTTTGTCAAAACACGTCAAAACATAATATAAAAATCGTGGGGCGATGAGAAAACAGAGATGAAAAGATGGACAGAGAAAAGCTCACAACTCCGTCTGCTGGAACGAGAGTCACGCCCCGCAATGCATCAACGAAAATTCCGAAAGGCGTTCCACCACACTATATATATATATATATAT
>JABSMR010011743.1:0-11252 GCA_018902295.1 Dusona sp. PSUC_FEM 10030013 | reverse complement strand
TGTTGTTTTTGAGAGAAAAACGGCAAAAAGCGTGTAGATATGGGCGACAACATAAACACGCCTTAGACGTTTTGAACCAACACGCTTGTTTTTACAGTGCTGTGTTCAGATACATCACCAGCATGCAACGAATTGCCCCATTCTGGAAAAGTGTTGGTTTTTGCATAGCAAATGACGGTCGGCAACCAATGTTTGACCCTTCGTACCCTCAACGCTAATCGCCGCTTCTTAGTCTAAACTTCTCGACGTCAACCAACCATACACGACTGACGTTGCCCCCGCCTGATTTATCTTAGTTAATATGTTGTGAATAGTACGTGTCAATTTAAGTATCTTCACACAACGGCAGTAGGTCCTCTGCCAATGCTGGAACAGTGTAATCTTTTGAACAGCCACCGACGTTCTACTATGTAGTGTTAGTATAAATGAATTCGGTTGATATTCTGGGAAACTATGTATTCGCTTTTCAGATATGTTTCCGCTATAATGTATCACCATGTTGATTTTTTTTTTAAATTGGTCTATGGTCGCTATTCAGCAATGTTAAAACTTCAATGACAAAATTTTTCAAATCTAGATAATGTTTAAATATTCATCGACCAAACGCATTCAACCACTTCGAATTTTAAGAAATCAATAAATTATATTTTTTAACTTCAAGTCAAATTGAGCAACCTTGAAAATGATCAGATATACTCTTGTGTTGAATTTTTTTTTTTACTTTGATTTATTTGATGGATAGAAACATACAGCTCATATAAATAATAACATTTTTTAAATTCCAATGTAGCCCATAGCGTAGTGGTTACTGTACCGAGTTAGTGAGTTAGGCATTAGATAGGAAAGTCATAGGTAAGCAGATCGGAAGCTAAGGTAGAACATATATGTAACTTCAATAAAACTTGACACTACATAATTAATAGCAGACAAAACCTAAAAATTGAAATGCTAGTAATATCCATTCATGGCTAAACATTGGGAATCGACGCTGGGTTAGATCCGGTGGTTAGAATTCGGCCGATATCAAAAGCCGACGTTAACCGAACGCTAACTGTCACCCCTGGAGCATCATTATTATTTCGTCTTCGGCACAACTCTTGACCGGTGGCGACAGTAGGCGTTGGCCAGGCAGTAAGTACTGTTGGAGCAATACAGGGCAAATGCTGAGCCAGTTGTAAATATTGTCAAGCGAAACTGATATTTTTCGTCGTGGAGAAACAAATAATATTGGCTGTGAAATGAATACAATTGGTGGTGCAGAACCTCTAAAGTGGAAGAGTCTTGTCTACGCCCTTGTCCGCATTTTTCACTTCACTTCGCCAATTCTGTTACACTTTCACCAGTACCGTTCAAAGTTGAATCATTTGAAATCGTCGTGCCCAATATATTGCCCAAATTTGGAACTGTACGCGTGTTATATCTCGTAACTTTCGCCAAATCCAACGTCACGCACGTTGTGAACTTTCATGAAGCGGAAAAATGATGAAAATTTGGCTCCTCGCGTTCTGTTCTGTTGTCATATATAAGCTGTAGTATAACATTGGTTGACCTCTCTTTTCCATGTAAATAAATCATGCGCTACTTTTAATATACTGCCAACAGAAATTTCTTGTGAATGTTAAAATTGATAAATATAAAACTGTTCACAAATACGAATGAATTCAAAAATTAAACATCAACGGCGTAAAGATAAATAACTATTGTTTTAAATACTACATCGAATGCAATAATTTGAATTTTATAAAATTGGGTCTTAGAAATCCTCGATGTTAGCCACCCGAATACCAACAATTTTAGCATTAGTGAATTAATTATAACAAAAATCATAATATTCAAAATATATAAAGAATAAAGATATTCCTGTATTAGCTACTAGATTTCTTTGACATGCGTATGATAACAATGTCACGTTTGCAAAAGATTCTTTCATTGCAATGACAGGCGCGAATTCGTTAATAAAAAAATTTCTTTATTTTGCAGTTCCGATACGATTTCTACACCAATCAGAAATTTATTGCCATACCCTTTATTCTGATTGTGAAGGACCACCCTTCGAATCGTATTTTCGCTCCACTGGTTTAACACGATGTTCGTCCCGTGAAACCCCAACTCCTTCTATACCTTCCGTCACAAACACAAACCACAATAGCCGGGTCGATCATTCTGATGGGTTAGGTTCAGGTTGAAGGAATACCACAATCACCAAAAAAAACGTGAATAGTCGTGGTTGCAAAATTGCTGCTATAAAAACGAGGTAACATTTGAATTTTTCACTTGAGTGCTATTTGAAGTGTTGAGAAAGGAAAAAGGCTCACTCCAAGAACGCTTAGCTCTGAAAAGGTATGCAAGATAGTCCCTTGAGATTTCAAGATCTGAGCGAATTCAGTAGCAAAAGATCACTTAAAATACATGAGAATATATTTTCACTACGTTTGTTTTTCTGAAGGTGAAAAAACGGATGAAACTAATCGAAATTCTCTGCGTCGAATATGATTTATTGTATTGTATCTTTTTCTCAGCGGTCTTTTACACCCATTTTATTTATAAATAAAAAATATAATTTCACCATACGCATTTCTTTCATTTGCACCAGTTAAAATTGGTTGATTATATGACCAGCGAATTTTAGCCAATTATTTATAGATAACCGATTTTTGTATTCGAATTAATATATTGGAACGTTGTAAAGGTTTCTCATACTTACCTCCGTCGATCGTGGTGGAAACCGTCACAGCACTCGTTCTTATTAGTTCCTACTTAACATAATTTGACGAATTTGCGTTCTAGTTTTCTGAAATAGCAAATTGATCTCGCTATTGGGGGCTGTCTATTAGTCGTAAAAAATTTTCTCATCAATTTTTCGTCGAAAAACATCTGCTCACAAACCTCAAGACCAACTCCGAAGATCTCTTGCCGTAGCCAGACAACGCCTGGAAGATATCAAGAAAGACTAAGGAAACGATACGAGACAGCAGACACAACCCAGAGCTCAATCATATTCTGCAACGAGATTCGAAATTTATTCCCATCCCAAATAGTTTTCCTTCCCTCGCACAGAGTCAACAATCCCAAATTCGAATTTCTAACAAGTCCTTCCGACAAACTTTTACTATTTTTGATTTACCGTACCCTTAGTGATGAGAGGGTATAAGAATTCGTGAAAAAGAAGAGGACTCACCGGTGGTAAAGAAAATCTTTCCTTACTAAAAAAGAAATTCACCCAAGTCCGAAGAAAGTAGACAGCCAAGTCCTGACCACAAAATAACATTGCTACGTCTGGGCTCGAAGAATAATTGTCAGTGTCCGAAGAAAAATCAAACGTCCCACGGCATCGAAGCAATTCATCGTTATCATCTCCACCAGCTCAAAATTCCCAACAACGAACGTATCCCGAGTCCACTTCACCGAATGAAACACGCGACGCGAGAACAGAACAACACCGTGAACGTTCGTAAAATTCCGAAAGTTGCACGCAGCCTCCGACGATCATCGAGACCGTGTGACGTTAGCAACAGGTGGGAACACCAGCGCTCCCTCCCTTCACAGAGCGTCTAAATTGAAGCTCCTTCGAAAAATCGAGACCCTGTTGACCTTTTTCCATTGTCTTATTTTGTCACGACCGCCACTGTTTTCCGGCGTTTGGTCACGTACGCGACCGAACAAACAAATATCATATTTTTTTTATAAAACATTTTTGACTGTCCATTTGATTAGTTTTGGATTATTTTAAAATTATTATTATATTTTTTTACAAGGAATATTGTTTATAGAACCTTGAAACATTCGACTGCCCATTGTTCTTCCCCCTCCCTTTTTCCGTCAAACGCGATGTTCGAGCGTTCACGTGTATAAAAATAAGACGCCTGAGTTTTTAGGAACCCTCTGATTGGGGAACCCTTGGGATTACCGATTGTTAATTTTTTTTTACTATTCCACGCTCAGACCTAGTTATCATTAGTCACCTTGGAAATTCGTTACTCGAAAACAGGACTCATAAGCACCCCCTGGCTATTGGGATAAAATAGGTACCCAGAAATTGGTTTTTCTATGCTTATTAACCGTTCACTCCCGTTCCATAGTCGTAAATACTGTCGGTATTTCCAAGATCTTTTCAGGAATATTCAAATTGCACACATTTCTAAACTTGAAATAAAATCGTTTGAGTATTCATAACGGATTCTCGTCGTATCTATCGAAATTCCAGAGGTCATTCTATTGGATTTAGAAAATGCTTTTTTTTATCGTTTTTGGAATTCAATTAACCCGCAGCGTGCACAATATTCCGAATCCTCGTTGCCTCTACACTGAGCATTGGACACCCAACTCTGTGGAATCGCTTAACTTACTCGTTTAACTACCTAGGAACTTCAACTACAACCACTAACTAGTTTAAATTAACCTAACCTAAGGAATTTCTCGGAAAATCTGCTTTTCTAAAATTTGGATTCGGGTATGCCATACCCAGTATGCACGCTAAGGGCCAATAAATATTATTTATATTCAGATGTGCATCGAATTCTTAAAGTTCATAAGGTTTGTCATAATTAAATTCATATTTATTATGGTCAATTAATATTTTGTAATTTTATACATTTGCGACAGCTATTATTGAATTTTACTGTGGATGTCAGTACTGTATTGGTTCGAGCTCGATAATTTTTGGAGCAGGTATGAAAGAACGGGAAGACAGAGCAGTTATTTTTGCTTTTACATAATTAAATTTGATTTACTCATAAAAAATGTTTCTTTATTTTTACATGAATTTCTTTTTATTCTTGGTCAATATACAAACACTCAATTCATTACCTTTATGTTAGTTAACTTTAGATCGATTTTTTTTTTAGGAAACGGTGATTTTTGCTTTAATCATAGCTAGGATTCTAGGGATTCCTTCTAGTAGACCTATGTTCTTGGTATTTTATCAGACCCAGGACTTTTAGTACTGCCACCTCGATAAATAATAGTTTCAAACGAGAGTCTGTAATAATTTTGTTATAAGAAAAATAATAAGTCCTCATAGTTAATAATAATTCGAAATACTTTTCTTTGAAGGATTAAAAAAAAAATTAGTAAAAAGAAAACAAAAACAGTGCAGGTAGTGACTCTTTATTAATTTGCAATGAATATCCTCGCTTTCCCTATTAAGTTATAGTAACGTTTGGGATTAGAAGTTTGGAAAATCAACTGCAGGGATTGAACGAAACCGAACCACCTCATCACTGATAATTCAGAAGATGGGTAAACCAGCTGTAGGAATAGAACGCACCTGAACCAGTCCGTCGCCGGTTGGATAATTTGTCCCACGCAGGCTGCAGGAATTGAACGAACCCGAACAACTCCGTCACTCAAATGAGACGAATGAAAAGGAAAAATTTAGGAAAATAGGTGATACACCGGCTGCAGGAGTCGAATGTACCCGAAATATTCCGTCAACAATGTCTAGGATATTTCAGGATAGGTGTTTTGTACCCGTAGGAAGCCGAGAATTCTATGCTGACGACTCGGGATCTTAGGAGAGAGTTCACTTATTGCCGTTCTGCACCGTCTTTTATACTATCTGAATCCTTTGTTCCTTTGTCCAAAGGTAGTTACTGATACTATTGGCTAAAAACAAGTACTCAGAAAAATAAGAGGGCGCTGACTGGAACGTTATTGAAGACTCGTTTCCCCCACTCACGCATTCGTCGCAGCGTTGCCAGATGGTCCATATCACTTAACCCTAGACACATTCCGTTTCTCCCTAAAAAAAAACCCTAACAGCCCAAGTTACGTGTGTGTGTTTGTCACGTGTCGTGGCACTCATGGCAATGTGATCTAGCGCCTCTAGTCTCCCTATTCTCACCCTAAATCAGACGAAATAACCCTAAATCTAGGGAGAAATACCCTAACCTGGCAACACTGATTCGTCGGCCACTTTTTTATTATTATTCCCTAGTTTACTACATTTCAGTCGCGCATTTTCTTATCAATGAGATATATTAGTTCGACTCTCTTTCACTGGGCGGCCACTCAGTAGAGCGTCGGACACCGAGCAGTGCACATCGCACGCATCCTAATGCCGGTGTCGTTACAATATGGATAACATTACAATATTTAATTACGGAATGGCATCCTGACTTTCCAGTAATTTAGAATAATACAACGGCTTATTTAGGAAACAAAAGTTTCCATGGCATGTTTATCAAATCTCTAATTGTAAAACTACGTCTGATCGAACTTTAGTATTGTTTGCCACAGTTCGAGAGATTAGGACATTCCCAAATACGGTAACGTCTACGTAGTAAAATGAAAACAAATCAAATAATACATCATATGATAGACAATACCACAAGGTATGTGCAGTTTTTATAATATTATAGGAGTTGGTATCCAACATACTGTATGTAGTACGGTGAGTTATCCCAGGGCAACATTTTTTTAAGGTGCTCATTCAAAAACCTTTAGTTGATACCTAGAAACAAATCTTCATGAAAGGGAAGTACTGCCAAAACATATATGTAAAGAAAAATATTATTTTCTTTAACGGTTATATTGCCTCGCCCCAAGGCCGAAACATAGACAGCCGATACTGTTTAGTGTATCTGCTGTGTACGGTGGTAGGAGGGGTTAAGGCTAGGTACAAAAACAAACTACCTGTCTATCGCGATATAACAGCCCAGCGAAAATGATTTTGTCAGTATAAGGCTAGCTACCGAAACGGTGACTCAACAGTGCGATCCATAACATTAAATGTCGTTTCTCTAATTACAGGTAGATTTCTGTTGTTGTATAATTGTATTTTATTTTATCATATATTAAAAATAAAACTCTAATTACAGAGAAACCCAATTGTGTTTTGATTGACCGGGTCGTCCGAATCATAAAGGGAATTACCATTATAAAACGACATTTTTGACGGAAAAAATGGAAAAGTTGAAATTTACGTTCCAATCGAAACCAACGGTAGACGGAAAATCAAACTTTATTGCTCTAACTTCAATTGTCACACAGGATGACAAAGCGTTCCTGATCCCTGAGGAGTATCAAGAAGCGACACTTCACAAACATATCCACACCTCTAAAACTTACGCTACAGTGAAAAATACTTTGAAAAAAAGACATCAAACTAGAAGTGTATGGATACAAATAACAAAAGATATAGCCCAAACATACTTTGATGAGGATGGTAATATGATTTTCCAGGACCAATTCCTGGAAGAGATTACCCAAGAACGGTTGGCTATTGTTAACAAACAGAGCTCAGAAGATCCCATAGTGAAAATTTTAGAAAAGTTAGTTGAAAATCAACAAAGAAAAGAAAAACAAAGTATGAAAAAGTTAGCCGACAGGTTTGTGCTTGAAAAATTTGATGGAAGAAATATAAGTGCATGTCACTGGATGGAAATATTTGAAAGGGAGTGTGCAAGGTTTGGTATAGTAGAAGAGGAAGAAAAAATCGAAATCTTCAGATTATTTCTAGAGAAGTCATGCACTGATTGGTATTCTTCCATGATGATCAAGCTCAGCTTACAATCTGAATGGTCAGAATGGAAATCAAATTTTTTACAAACTTATGCTAATAAAGGTTGGACTACTAGCAAGTATGCCTTAGCTTTCAAATATCAATCGGGTCCTTTACTGGAATATGCTGTAAAAAAAGAAAAACTTCTACTAGAGGTGAGAAAGACAATTGATCAAGGATCTTTAATTGATATAATCGCCGCCGGTTTACCGGATTTTATAACGGATAGGATCAACAAGGATGAAGTGGAAGAAACAGCAGACTTATTTCATGCACTTGGAAAGTTAGAACACTTGGTTGCGAAGAAGAAACTTATAAAGAAACCAGACGACACAAAGCTGACGAAAGAAAAGTGTAGCATTTGTGAAAAGTTAAAGAAAGGCGCGCGCTACCATTCGGAAGATTTCTGCTGGTTCAAGAACCTCTCTGACAAGGAAAAAAATAAGAAACAAGTAAGACTCATTAATAATTCAGAATTGGAATGTGAACTACAGTGTGAAGACCAAAAAAACTAATAGTGCCGCCATTAATTAAAGTGAAATTAGTATTGAATAAAAATATTGAAGTATTTGGAATCTATGACTCAGGCTCTAATGTGTCATTGATAAACTCAAAATTATTGAAGATAAAAAATAAGAAAAAGAGTCAGTCAAACAATACTAACTTAAAAACAATTAATGGCGTTAAAAAGGCAAATGGCATAATAACACTCGATGTAAACATTTTTAATGTCGAAAAAAAAATGAATGTCTTTGTAATAGACAAGGAAAATTTCGATCACGATTTTCTAATTGGACTTGATTGCATAAAAATGTTCTATTTAATTCAAAATGAAAACTTAGAAATCAGTCAGAAAATTCCTGTACAAAGAAGTGAAATAGTTTCTAAGGAAACAAAAAAATCAGATACTGACACTTCTAAGGAAATGAAATCTAACGATTCAATAAACTTCAATGAAAACTACAGTAAAAAAAACTTCGTAATCTCGACAAATCATTTGAACTATGAAAAACAGGCGGTGATTGATGCCCTAATATTGAACAATAAATCTGTATTTGCAAAAGACAAATATGACATTGGAACGGTAACAGGTTATGAAGCACACATTGACCTGTTAGTAGAAAAATATTGCAGTAAAAGGCCGTATCGTTGCACAATCGAAGATAAAAAAGAGATAGAAAAACAAATTGCAAAATTATTGGACAAAAATATAATAGAAGAATCGTATAGTCCGTTCGGAGCCCCAGTCACACTAGCGTACAAAAAAGATGAGAATAAAAGATCAAGATTGTGCATAGATTTTCGAGACCTAAACAAAATTGTCGTCCCTCAATCACAGCCGTTCCCACTTATTGAGGACCTGATAGTCAAAACAAGGGATTGCAGATTTTTCTCAACACTGGACTTGAACTCAGCTTTTTGGTCGATACCTCTTCGCGTCACAGACAGACAAAAAACGGCGTTTGTCACACAGGAAGGTCATTTCCAATGGACCTGTCTGCCATTCGGCTTAAAAACATCACCAGCGATATTTCAAAGAATTATGTGTAATATTATACGGAAACATAAACTCGGAGAGTTCACAGTAAGCTTCATCGATGACATCCTAATTTTTTCAAAATCTTTCTCAGATCACGTTGGACACCTAACGCAGCTGTTTCAAGCAATTAAAAGTGAAGGTTTAAGACTAAAATTTTCCAAATGCTCGTTTGCAGCCGACTCAGTTAAATACCTGGGTCACATAATACAAAATAATTCGGTTAGACCTCTGAAAGACAACTTGATAGCAATAAGGAATTTTCCAACTCCAAAAACGCAAAAAAATGTGAGACAATTTTTGGGAAAGATAAACTTTTATCATAAGTATGTGCCAAAAATAGCAATAAAATTGGATCCGTTGCATAACCTTTTGAGAAAAGGACAAACCTTTAATTGGACTCAGGCATGCCAGGAGTCATTTGACGAAATGAAACAAATATTATGTTCCCAACCAATACTGACCATCTTTGACCCAAACTTGCCTATATACATATACACAGACGCTAGTATACTAGGAATAGGAGCTGTGTTGAAACAACCACAAGAAAACAATGAGGAAAAACCAGTAGCATACTTCTCAAAAAAATTGAATGAAGTTCAAAAAAGGAAAAAGGCTATATATCTGGAATGTCTGGCAATTAAAGAATGTGTTAAATATTGGCAGCATTTATTGATAGCCAGGAAATTTACTGTCTTCTCAGACCACAAACCATTGGAGAACATGAACATAAAGTCAAGGACGGATGAAGAATTGGGAGATCTAACATACTATCTATCACAATATGATTTCCAAATTAAATATTGTCCAGGAAGAGACAACATCGAAGCTGACTGCCTAAGTAGAAACCCAGTCTTGGAACCAAATGAGAACCTGGATGAACAATTAAAAGTGGTAAATTTAATAACACTAAAAGAGATCTTAAAAGATCAAGAAAAGAATGAAAAAATACAGGGGAAAAAAGAGAAGTTAATATCGAAAAACAACGTTTATTACAAGAAAGTAAAGAAGAACGAAAAAATAATTCTCTCAGAAAAATTCAGTATGAAGTTAATCAAAACTGTACATACAGACCTAGGTCATATAGGAGTCACACAAATGCAAAGAATGATCAGCTTACTGTACACAGCAGAAAACATGACAAAAAACATTAAAAAAACGTGCGAAAGTTGTGCAGTATGTATAAGGAACAAATCGAGAGGACAAAATAAATATGGACTAATGTCCCATTTGGGCCCAGCCACAAAACCTTTCGAAATATGTTCCATTGATACCATTGGAGGTTTTGGGGGTTCAAGGTCAACAAAGAGATACTTACACCTGCTATCAGATCACTTCACGAGGTACGCATATATTTTGACGTCAAAAACGCAAAATGCGAAGGATTTTATCAAACTCGTAAAAAACTCCGCAGAAGCTGACAACATTGGCATGATTCTTTCAGACCAATACCCGGGTCTCAATTCGGGAGAATTCAAAAACTTTTTGGATAGAAAAAACATTCCAATAATTTTTACTGCAGTAAACTCTCCTTTCTCAAATGGATTAAATGAAAGACTAAATCAAACTTTGGTCAACAAAATCAGATGCAAAATAAACGAAAACAACACAAAAATAGCATGGACAACTATAGCACGAAACTGTGTAGAACACTATAATGAAACAGAGCACACAGTCACGGGATATGCTCCAAAGTATCTCCTTAACGGCACAGATGTAACGATTTTACCAAACGAGCTAAAACTAAAGAAGACCAAGTATGATTTGGTTCAAGATAGGAAGAAGGCTCTAGAGAATACAATAAAATCACATAACTATAACAAGACAATTTACGATAAAAACCGAAAACACTTTGACTTCAAAGTCGGCGATACGGTCTTTGTGGAGAATGGAAACAAAATGAATAGGAAAAAGCTCGACGAACTGAAAATCGGACCCTATAAAATCATAGAAAAAATATCAAGCTCAATTTACAAAATAAACACGGGCCAAAAAAAAACCGAGTCAAACTTTTTCCACATCTCGAAATTAACTCCAGCACCGGCGCTCGAGGAACCCTGAAGAGGATACGTGAAACCTTGTGTTCCTTTATCTCCTCAGGGGGGCGGAGGGGAGATGTAAAGAAAAATATTATTTTCTTTAACGGTTATATTGCCTCGCCCCAAGGTCGAAACATAGACAGCCGATACTGTTTAGTGTATCTGCTGTGTACGG
>JABSMR010011732.1:0-11258 GCA_018902295.1 Dusona sp. PSUC_FEM 10030013 | reverse complement strand
TCGAATAAATTCTATACATAAAAATATATATATTACATTCTCATAGAGATGGATTTATCAAGTGAACATCGAGGGCCCATTGAAAACTGGTGAAAATTGGTTGAGCTCGAAGATGAAGCAAGATCGAAGCAGATACCAAGCCAAAAGGGGACCTGGAAGTACCGTCATGAGGGTGTACCGACGCCGGGAACTTGTAGGGGTTGTAAAAAAGATTTTCGTCTTCGCAGCCCAAATGATATAGAGCGAGAAAAAAACAGAGAGAGAATTTTTCAGACGGAAAACAAAAAGAGACCAAATAATAATGCTGAAGAAGGGCACATGCTACGTGAGCTTCATATCTTGAGTTTATCTCGTTTGCAACCATATTCACAGTTTTCGTTGAATTATCCTTCTCTCGTCATCCCATGAAAGAAGTATTTGAAGAAGCTGAGCTAGGATCATACAAGGATTCGTAACCGTCGAGTTATATAACACATGGAACGCTACACAATGAGATAAATGTGAAAAGAAAATGGAGAAATAAGGACTGAATTTTTTTTTATTTTTGACGCCATTTATCTTCGTTATTTTTTAACTCTTTAATGACTAAAATAAATATGAAGAATCATCTCAAGAAAAATAAACGATTGTATTCGATGTCGAATATGCGAATGAATTTGATAAATAACAAACTTGTGTTGAGTTTTTGGAGTGTCTAGATTGACGCTGCTAATTGTTGGTTCCGTTTAAATTGTTGGTCGATCGGATTTATTAACACAGCGATGTACATCGAATATATAGACATGCAGAAATGACTGTTTCCACAGCATCCCGATCGTACGATCGCGTTTTCGTTCGACTGTCTCACTCGCAGGTACGGAAATTGCCTCTTCGTTGTCCATTGACTGAGACCATAGCGCCATGTGTGTGTATCTTTCCTCCCTTGTATACGTTCTCTCTTCTTCGTTCTCTTCTTCCTCTCGTGAGCTTCAGATATTGCGGATATTAAAACGAGAACAGCCGGTAAAGCAATTTCGCGGAACTATTTCGGGATGAAATAACCATTCGATCGGTTATGGTGATCGGAATCTAACGAGCCATTGATTTTTTCTCAACGATAAACACATTTTTTCCCATGGTTTGGAGTGTATCAAATTAATGATTATTTAATTAATCTCTCGATAACGGTTCGCAGCTAATCTTTGCAAATATTATAAATGATATATTATAATGGGATTCCCCATTAAATACTTGTGTACTAATACTTCATCATTTTTGTCGCTTCAAAACACTGTTTTGTAATTAAATTAAGAAAGCTGCTCTAATTTTTATTTGCCCAAATGAAGATTGAAAAAGAAGAAGTTTTTATACTTAATTTCATTAATTACAGCGTAACAACGATACGCATTTTACCATAAAGGACAATACTGAACTAAAGCTAACGCTGACTAGACAGCGCCAACAGAAACAGGAGAACGCTTGGTTGGTCGTTGACGATTAATGGAATGCGGGACTTAATTAGTACAATCTCAACGTTGTATTCGTTGTTCCCCGTAGATTGCGACAAGAGAAGAATCCAAGGGCAAAAGGATGAAAAAGGTGCAAAAGCTCTAACAACTGAGTGAGTGAGAGATAATGGAAAAGGCTTTACTATTGAGAATTGATAGGATCAAATAATAGTACCTCACATTACTGGACCTGGAGTTGAATAACGTCCTAGGTATGATTGTCTTGTTCAACGTGAATCCAATGCACAGGGTGACGATTTTTACTTGTGCGATCTAAGACGATTTTCTACGGATCCAATCTTTGACAGTGTTTCGATTCTATTGGGAATGAAATAGTCGTATTCAACTCATTTCATTTCTTTTTCTTTCTCACTTCCACTCCCTGCCTTTTAATTTTCTTTTTTTTGCACTCTTTCTCCCTTGCTCCATTTCTCTGCCAATCCATTTTTTCTTCTCTATTGCTGGTTCCCTTTGGAGAATCGAGTACTACTCTCGCACGTACATTGAAGTACCTGGCGAGAGGCTTAATGACGAACTCGATCCTTTCGCGACTAGCATACCAAACCTATTATTAGCAAGCCGAAGCTCCGGAACATAGAGAACTGTTCTCACACCCTCTCATCCTGTCCTCCTCCTCGTGTCATGGAGTCTACCCTCGCATTGACGATGTGCCCTCTCGATAATCACCCTACGTCCGTGTGGCTTCAAATTAATTATCTTATTTAGTCCCTTTGCACCTCCTTCGTTCCTGCACACTACCACACAACCCATACTTGGTTTATTAACATTGAAATTATTGAACAAATGTCATTCTTGGTTCTATGATTTGAATAATTGATTTGTAACAAATTGACAAAATAAGGTTGTGACAATTGCTCCATACAGTGTTTATTTCTTATGAATTCTGAGTCAATTTAATTTTGAAATATTTATCAATAAAATAAAATGATTATTTAATTCCGGTCCATGATCGATTTGAATCCCATAAAGCTTCAAACATTTTTTAAAAAATCTATAATATCTTCAAGAATATAAAATATGAACGAGTCTTACACTTGCTCACGATATACCGATTCTTTTTCTTTTTATCCTGTATGAAATCGAAAAGGTGACACGAACTCTAATGAAAGCTCTATCTGAGGGAGCAGATATACGAAAAAATGGTCACTCACTTATTTGAGTGCGAGATAGTTCGTGACGCACGAACGTGCTCAGCGTACGTTCGTGCGAAACAGCTGACACAATTCGGAAATGATTTAATCCGTTTAACCGAATCACTCGGATCCACCGACAGTTCCGGATGTGCATACGTGCACACTTCACATATACAGCTACGCATTTGTAAGCATAACGAAAAAAATTGAAAAAAGAAACTGACGAAAAGAATGAGCGTTCGTATGCACTGTAATACTAGTTTCTAGATATGATTTTATAGTACTAGACAGACGTACGAATGGGTATGATAGCGGTACAGTGTAAACTCATTCGCCATTTATACAGGGTGTTTCGCTACAAATAATCAATACGATGAATTTAGATTCAGAACCGAAATCGAAAAGTCTTCTTTACGATGCTTCTAACCTCAACAATTAATAACTCATTAAATCAAACCACTATATTAGATTGTTTGTCACAAATTTCAAACCCCAGCTTGAAGAGACTAAAATGCTAATCGACAATGTTGAAAAAACAAGATAGACTCAGTTTGATCGATCAATTTGATCGACAAGAAATGACACTAAAGGTCTATGAAAATTTAGAGCTTCATAATTCATATCAAACTCACCGTTGATTTGGTAAAATCATCACTGACCTGATTTTATAGCAGAATTTTACAAACATTTTGCAAAATAACATTTAGATTCAATCGACATTGAAATTGAAATGTTTGAAAACATTGCTTAGAATAATTAGAAAGTTTTTCATATAGAGACAAAAGAAACATTAGGTATTTTTACTAAACCAAAACCAAGCTAAACATTTGTTGTCATCTATGCTTGTCTCCATGGACCACTTTGTCTATCCCTACCATTAACCATATAAGCTTCTTTGAGTTTACGCTATTGGCCAACTGTGCTGGGACACCCTGTATACACAAAGAGAGAGAGGGAGAGAGAGGGGGGGGATCTTCATAGAGATGGCTGCATAGGCAGAAAGCGTTTCATCTCGTACCATTTCTCCGTCTCTCTATCTTTTCTCTGTCGCTCTTCATGGCTGCTGTCGTTCCCCAAAATGACACGGGAGCTATTGGCTGTTCTGTACAATCGTCACGTACAGCCAGCGACAATTTATGACGATTGGAATAGCGGCCAGTTCAGCCGTTATACGCTCGCGCAACGACGTTGGACTACTAAGGCAGAGCTCAGGTTATGCTAGGATCTATAGAAAGATATAGGGGGAGAGAAAGAGCGACAGAGAGAGAGAAAGAAAGAGAGAGAGAGAGAGAAAGAGAAGATAAAGGGGCCAAACGATGCGATGGTACAGGGAGGAGGAAAAGAGAGTAAGAAAACGGACCTTAGATCCAAACTGGTTCAATTAGTAAAGAACTGTAAAAAAGGATTCATGCTTGTAGCGAAGAGGAGGAAGGTGCGCGTGAGACGGTAATGAAGTTCCCCCGGGCCAGTATAGGAATTATCGATGAATTTCGCTTGGCCATCGTTGAAAAAAAAAATTATAGAGCCGCAACCTCATCCAGAGTTGGATCGTTCGAGCATCCTCATCTCCGTTTTTTCCTCTTTCTTTCCTCTCGCACTTTGTCCGTCTTTCTCTCAGCCAAAGTGGAGTAAAAATACAAGAGGAAATTTTTGCCTTTTCCTCTCTCTTGGATCCGAGGTTTTTTCTATCACCGCGTGAATTACTTTATCAGTTTCGATGGGAATATTTCCTTGTTGAAAAACTCTTTCACATTGCCCTATCTGTGTGCAATCATTGGAATATTGTTCAACGTTAATGGATCGCAGTGCAAGACTCGAAGAATTGAACAATTCGGCCTATTAGCGATGCGACTAAAAGTACCCGGTAAATTCCCATTATACGTCCTGGTTATACGTCTATTAACGCTTCCTCATTAAATCAGGCATATTATAATTATAAATATTTGATTTAAACCATTGCAAATTTCAACGAGTGCTTCGAAATATTGTGGCATTGTCTTAATTGCGCAAATCGATTCCCAATTATCATTGCTGTATTTATTTATACCTTGGTTAATTAGTACGTTCACGATTATCAAATTAGTCAGAAAATTGTTCCGATTCTTCTACTCTTTTTCTCATACATTTCCCGTTCTACATAACAGCTATTATTTATTCCCTTTTTTTTCTTGTAATTCTTTGTTCTCGTTGATCGATCAGCCGAATCCTCCCGTTATCGTATCCTCCCTCATCCCTCTCGCTTAACAAAACCCTTGTTTCATTCTCCCCCTCTCTCGCTCTATTTCCCCACGTACATAAACGCTCACACGTACACATAGCATCCAGTCCTGCTGGAGTGAATTATTAGGGCTGCACCGTGCACGAATCCCATTGCTCGACAAGCCCCGAAATGGCATTCGTTAACGTTACCGCGAACTAGCGACAGCTTGCCAGAGTGAGAACGACGATCTCATAGTAGATGAACGTGTACGTGATATATAGAGTTGTATCAAATGCACAGAGACATTTATAGATGTACAGAGTGTTCCGAAACTTCAGCCAAACATTTAAAGGACAAATCGATTTTAAATTATTGAAGAGAAAGTCGGTATCCATTTCTACAACAAACCGTTGAAGAAATATTAATTAATTAGTGCGATGGTCAATCCGATAAGACATCAAGAAGAAAAATCGTAGACTGAACTCCCGCTGCTTCCTACCACCAGCCCTCCGGATTGGGGGTTACAAACAAAGTAATATTTCGATCGCGATCAATGAGAGAAAACAATGAATTAGGACTTTTCTCGACAGAATTTGACAATTTATACTTTTTTGATTTATAAAATTTTCATTCCTGACAATTTGACCGCGATTTTTGTTACAACCTGTACATTTTGCACCAAGCTCTGTGTATACCTATACACGCGTAAAACATTGAGCCCATTCCAAAATGTGTACGCACGCCGCAATATAGAAGCAACGTACCAATACCAACATTGATCTCTAACAGAATTGACGAAGTCACTATGCGCTCGTGATAAAAACGCGTATTTTATAACTGTATACCAACGGGCATCTATATATATGGAGAATCTGAACAAAAGTTCATGGGTTTGGGATTGAAGTGGGAAGGGGAAAACCCTACAAACCCTCTACGAATTTCCGCCAGTGTGTTCACTCGCACCTCTCTTCATTTAACCATTGAACCCTTTTGAAATATCCGCGAGACTCGGTTCGTGCACCATACGCGCGAAACCGTATATTGCCAGTATATACGCGGCCATTATCAAGCAGCGAACCGTTCGTTGTGTATATATGCACGTATGCATCCATGTGAATATATTTTCCATCGTGAACATTTACGACCATTTTTAGACGAATACAAAACAAGGAATTTCCAACAGGGTGTAAAAAAATGTAACATCGGCTTCGATTGTAGTTATATTTTCGCAACGAGCGATAAATTAGAGATAAAGAAAATAGGAATGAATATGAATAGAGGATAGTAGGACAATGAGCTTTGCCTTTATAAATTCAGTAACAAAAGAAAGATACATGCAGGTAAAAAGTAAAATAATATTGGATATAGTCTCTCTTGTTCAGCCTCTTGTATTCGCTACGAATGATAGTCAGAACGGACTGCTTTTTCGTAGTAAAGCATTGCCCTTCGAGGTTGAATAGGGTCCGAAGACAAATTCCTCTCTCATACGAGAAAACATCTCCCCCTCGTAGACAAGGCGTACGAAAGGCTGAATAACCAAAATGGCCAGAAGTTAATTATCCGAACGAGTATTGAATTGCGAAATGTCAAATTTCGTTTTAGGGTCCATAGTAGTATACGTGTTGATTAAATCATCAAGAAATTCAATAATCGCGTGTATACGATTATAATACACGTCACTGGAATTTAGCTCGTTCGCCTGTGGTCTTTTCCTCTCGATTCCCATCATTTTTTAATACAATCATATATATACATATATGCAATTACCTATCGAAATAATGGGGTCTGTGTTGTGTCAATCCACGTAACACGTGTGTGGTGAAGAAAAATTGGCTGGGGTTACGGGAAACGCAAATTAATGAGCTAACTCGATCGGTATATATTATAGAATGTAATTCCAGTGAAAATGGGGCGATAAATAAATATTACTGGCGTGCAGTTCATCCTCCAGTCAATTAGGCCGGGAGATACACAGAGAGAAGTGACAATGAGGAAACTATGAAATATCCTCTACCTGCCTCTACGGCCAAATGCAAATTTCCAACGCATCAGCCGATAATACGAGAAGGTAACATTATTATTTGAAGGGAATAATGTCAGAGTAATTTATTCGGCTTAATCAAGCGAATTAGCCGGAACCACGACGCAAACCTATTTTACTGAGGGAATGACAAATTTAATAGCCACTCGGTAGGTCCACTGTCAACGTGCGGACCACCTCTTTTTCATTCCCGTCATATATACATTATTTAACATACGAGTGAAAACGAGTTCGAAATGAAACGTGCAAACCCAACGTTATTCTCCTGCATAATCGGTAAAAAAAAGTTTGGGGTAAATAAAAACTGACTCCGAATATTGGATCGAAAGGCCTTCACATGGTTTGTTTGATTGTCATATAAATCTTGAAAGCTGTACTGTTATTATACTCTGAATAATGGGTTCGGAATGGAAAATCTAAACGTTGGATTTTCCATAGCCTCCAAAAGCAATCGTGAACTGAAATGCTCTTTTGTCGGGGATGACATGATACTTGGTGAAATGCGGTGTTGGAGTACAGTCGAAATACCTTAACCGTTAGCGCTGAACGCGCATTACCCAATGGAAATTATTCGCGACAATGGGATCTCACCGAGAACGCGTACTCGTGCTTACTGCCGGTTTGCCAACAACGAGAGGCACGTACGAATTCGAATGACGGTGACAACAATGCAAACCCAAGAGATGAGAGAGAGAGAGGGGAGAAGAGAGACCTCAGAGAGTTTTCGCATCGTGTGCATACACCAACGCCCCATACCAGATTCACTAGAGCTTTGAATGCAGCAGGGAAAACGGTTTTCTCAGTCCCGGACCTCG
This sequence comes from Dusona sp. PSUC_FEM 10030013, assembly GCA_018902295.1. Taxonomy (NCBI): domain Eukaryota; kingdom Metazoa; phylum Arthropoda; class Insecta; order Hymenoptera; family Ichneumonidae; genus Dusona; species Dusona sp. PSUC_FEM 10030013. The sequence continues at coordinate 3,561 of JABSMR010011732.1, read as the reverse complement.
TTTGCAGAATCTCGCATTTCCACAGAACCATCCAGATGAAAACGTGGACGCGAGATCATCGCCCTCTCTCTCTTTCTTTCCCTGTCCACCTCTTCATCTCTTCCTCTCACTCCATGCCATATCCCGGCGCCGGTTAGCTCGGATCTCCGGCCCATTATTTATTAGGGAGAAGAACTCTAGGCGGTACTGTTCTCCGCAGTTGCTCCGCGCGCACTACTACTCTGTGTCTCGCACTCATAAATCGAGTGTTTAGCTGGAGTTTTATCCTGGCGAACATGCGGAGAGCTTGCTCGTGATGTATAGTAGACCCAACAGTACTAAAGCTCAGCCTTGGATCCGGTTCACGCCTCGGGCGAAACGTGAGCTTCCCGAGTCCAAAGCTCCGATTCGTGCGGTTCCTACCATCGCATTAACCAATGTTATCTCATGAACCAGCTATGACTCTGATTCAATTGAACGAGGGCGACCCGCAACATCGCGCAAGTTTTCCGTTCGCGACTTTCAGCAATCCTTGATAAAAATAAAATCGTCCATATTACTACGGGATTGCCTGTCCATCTTGTTGCCTGACATTCCTCCTTTCCCAACATTTTAGTAAAAAGATCTACCACTTAGCACCAGCAATTACTCTAATTACAATAAAAACAATTATTTATTGAGTTACTCACCTCAACACTTGTAATCTATCTTCCGCATCTCCAATTTTTATTTATTTCGTAAAAAGTCTAAAATCCTTGCGGGCGATCTCCTTCTATGCGTTGCTCTCTCTCGAGGCAGCTGAACAAGCCCGGAAATAGATCTCGGTAACCGGAGAACTTATTTCTGGAAATATGGCGGCAAGTGTACGGCTATACTATTTTTGACTTGGCTGGCTTGGTCGCGCAGCATTTCTGGCTCGTGTATACGTGCGTTATGTACTCTCGCTCTAGCTCGTCAAGCCTGCCGTCTACTTAGCTTCCATCTCTCTCTCTCTCTCACTCTCTCCCTTCCTCTTCCCTTCATGGACCATTCTCCCGTTCTTAAATACGTTTTCTCTTTTCGTTATTTCCCTGCGAAAGAGCCGGACTCTGCATCTTTCCATGAGCCGTGAACACACAAGGCTCCCATGTGCTCCGCGTGGTGTACCCTCCGGGGGGGGGGAGGGGAAACGGATACCAGATGGATCTGTGTGTAGTGTGCTCTGCCAGAGCGACGTAAGTAAGGCGGTCCCTGTCTGGGCCGCTGCACAGGCACGCGTACTTCGGTCCCCAGAAAACTCCGTGCTATTTATGGCCCATACCATGTCTCCGCTATTTCTTGTCTCAACAACGAAGAAATTAAGGCTTGCGGCTGTGGCATACGTTCGAACGTTGATGATGACGATTACGAAGATTTTGCAACTCTTCTTTTTTTCCTTATTGCGACGTTACAACGGATAATGATCCATTTACAAATGATGATTCCTGATAAAGTGGTACCTAAAAGCAGACATAATATAAATTAAGAGGACATGGGATCATTAATATGTACACCTGAATAGCATGATAATTACGACATCTTCCAGGACCGACGATCGGAATTTTTCACGCTTAAAGCCTCCTCTAAGTCATCTCGCCTTAAAGCCTCTGCAATCTGCTTTGCAAAAGACATTTTGTTGCAGTAATTCGGCTAAAGTTACACTTAAATCACTCGTTGGATTGAAAGTACAGTTTCATTCGCTGTGCATCATCTTCTCCACGTATAATCGACCAAGAGCACGAATGATTTTCCTAAAAGTTGATAAGCCTGGGCGCAGCTCCATACTTCTTTACATTCCATACGTCGTAATTACTATGGGAAGTAAGGAAGCACGGAACAGTCGCCCGGCCCCGTAAACACCTCGATGTTCCATTGCTCGTTCTTCCAACAAGTCCCGAATCGTTACGACAAAACGGTATCACGTCACGATCATTCTTACCGGATGGTGGAGTCGAAGCACCGATCGATATCTTCCTTCGTGCGCACAAGAAGTTACCCAAATGATCTTCGATTACGTAACTCACTTAAAGTCCGAATATCATCAGGTTCTTCTGAGTTGCCAATCGATGATGCGTATTAGTCACATTCCATGAAATCCCTGATTCTACCTCAATGAGTATAAGTTCTTTTTCAACCTTATTGCCGAATCCCTGAAGAAACTTACACGATAGTCGTGATCAAATGGTTATCCACCGAAGAAATAATCTCCTGTTGTATGACGAAGTAAATCAAGATTGAGCCTTCTATCCAAATAAGAGACGTTATTGCGTAGGCAAAAGAGCTTGGTCCCCTCGATACTGCATGAAGGAAAATCGTACGAGGATGGCCATTGCCGATGACGATTCGTCTTGAAATGATGCATCCTCCGGCTGGCTGGCTCCGGCTCGGTCTAAACTCTTTTGCGCTTCTCGCTGTTCTCCGGGCTTCTTTTTCATGACTACGGTCCTCAGTGTCTTGGCTTCTTACTGAATGCTCGCCGAGATGTCGGGCTATACGGGAACTCCTTCATCACGAGCCCTCTAAAAATGGCCGCACAAATCCCATTGGCCTCCTTGTCACAGCCAACAGCCCCTCCTAAGTCCCGTGATAGCTCAAGAAAGAGCAAGCGAGAGAGAAAGAGAGTAAAAGAGAGAAAGAGAAGTCTTCGAGATCGGAGGCATGTAAGCTTACACTTGACTAGCGGTTGGGGGCTCATGTGCTATGCCCCGACTCTACTCGTATAGCGTGGCTCGCGCCAAATTTGTCTTTACCCGAAAATAGGCGTCCCACGGCTGCCACCACATGGCGACTATTCCTGGTTCAGCCCATCCCTTCTCCCTCTCTCTCTCTTTCTCTCTCTACAACTGATAACTTACACGTACATAACCTACCTACACCTAGCTTTACTACTCTTTCTTCCTCCTCCTTTTTTTACACTTCTGCTTTCGTATTCGTGTTTCTTATTCTTAATCGTCTTCTCCGCTATTGCTGTTGTTGCCTTTCCACCTCCACACACAGGCACACACCAATCGGAAAATTTTATGGCAGAGGGAAATCGCTCGTTTTCCCACCACTTTTCGCCACTTGGACCATCAACCGATGTCATCTTTAAATAGTTTTCTCCCTTTGAACATTATCTTTCTGTCGGTCTCCCACTACTCAAACTCTACTTTTTCATTCAATAATTACCCAGTTCAACTATATCTTTTTATTACTTACTTTTTTCTTTTTATGCAACTATAAAATTTCTTCAAAATTGCCACTAAATTCCGTTATTAATAGACAACATTGTTCAGATATCGAGGGTATAATCAACCAGCCAAATTGGCACACTTGATCCATCAAATGTCACGGGGCAAGTGTCCTCCAACCGGATAATACAGGAAAATCAGATATTATAATGACACTCGATTGTCCTCTCCATTTTATGGAAAATAGCGACTAAATCGAACGATCGTTTCTGGAACGGCGCCATTACATTTGTACTCCATATAATAACTATATTGTGTATCAAACCGTATCCATCTATGTATGAGTTTATGTATTTTCGCGGGTGACGAGAGCATATCGTAGCCGTTGAATAAC
>JABSMR010011721.1:0-11271 GCA_018902295.1 Dusona sp. PSUC_FEM 10030013 | reverse complement strand
AAGATAAAACGAGGGCTTAACAAACAAATTGACCAAGCTGAAGGTAAAGCCAAAGCAGTTTTTTTCTCCTCCTTTAAAATGCCCGCATTCCTTTAAAAATTGAAATGTCGTGCTAACAAATAACCGTTTCCCAGATTTTTGAAATATTTGTTTTCTGAACCCATCATTGGAGAAAAGTGCTTTTTTGGGTTTTGTAACGAAGATCCTACGGTAAAAAAAAAAGTATTCTATGTTTTTGTGTGTTTTTCCTTTAAGATGCACCCAAAGAAGCTAAAAAATAAGTATTTTTCGACTTCTTGGTCACTTTATAACATGAGGTGTAACGTTTTTTCTACTTACAGTTAAGCTCCATCGGGTGCTCAGTCGATTCGTATTCGAATCTGTTAAGATAACGGTTGGTTCATCTATTGATCCGATTTTTCAATTGTTGGTGCTTTTTTCGAAAATTTTCCTTCTATAGCTTTTTTTCTGCTACATAATAAGCAATATATTAAAATGCTGTATAGCCTGAATCCTATTGTGGACTATGAGTTTCCTGCTTAAGAAAGATGCATTGTAATCCATTTAGCCATTTTCGAGTTTTAAATAGTGAAACATACAGCAAGACAAACCGACAAACTTTTTTTCTCTTTACTCGAGTAAAAAGTATGTTGAAATTTGCGATTGTGATATTCCAATAAAATGATTCTATCAAATTATTACAACGCTATACATATTTTTATATTCATATTTATCATTTACAGACCGCTTGGTGCGGTTCTGCTCTGATAGTCAGTCCTTTATGCATTTTCGCTCTATGTCGCCGCACGCATTTGCAGGATAACGGTATGCATATCAATGACATTTGCTGAACGTGTGGCGACAACGACGGGGAACATCAAGACACGAATCTCGTGTGCAGAACCGATGAACATCGATGATGTCACTATCTCGTGCCTCGCGTTCTCGTGTACACATTAAACAGGAATTTTTTTTTAATTGAATATTTTTTATTAAAACGAACAAAAAGACTTTCCAAAACAAACATTCTTGAACCACCAAGTTTTTGTCCAAAATATTCTTGCTTCGAATAATTTTCCCGACTAAAATATTTTTTCAATGATAACACAAAATTATTTCATTTTTCGTTCTATCCTTTATGGGGATATTCAAACAGCGTTAAATTTTCGCTTCGTAACTTTTCGAAGTCGCTATATACATTTCCTTCGTAATTAAACGAGCATTTATAACGATGATGTTAAAAATGAAATTGTCGAGGGAATGTGATGCAAAATGTACTTTGAGGTGAACGCAAAGGTCTAACAAGTACCATTCGAATAACTCAAATTTTCAGTAACTCCCTGAACATAAGGTTTTCCAGGAAGTTTCTCGACTCCAAATATCGATTTAACTTTACGCATGTAACCTGCTTCACTTTAAGTTGAAATTTACCACCACTTTAGCAATTTTGTAAAAGAATATATTTTAGAACCATTAAGCGATGTCATAGAAAAAGCCAATAATTCTAGAAAAAGAGAGTTGTCTCTGGGTGATTTTGTATTTAATATTTGTTCAGTAGTTGATAAAAAATATTTTCGTATCTTGTTAGAAATTCATATTTTCTTGGATAATTTTTCATGTTTCTGTATGGCGAATATTCGATAAAAAAAACTTCACGTATCGATGAGATAAACAATGAGTTAAAAAAAAGGGGAGGAAAAGACTGAGTCGGATCATGTGCCATTGAAAGAGGATATTGCGAGTGTTTTTCACATTCTATCATCGTATCTATTCATTCTTTCATTCCTCTCTCTGACTCAGCTCGTTACTGTTTACCGACTGAAAGCAACTCGTTATTTCAGAAGCTGCGAGGAATTCCGAAGGACCTTTACCAATGAGGTGTGCGCTCATATGCGACACTTTCGTCATCGCCTCGTTACCAGTCATGCTCCACTCTGCTATTGTATTATTTTTATCCGAAATAACGAGATCTTCGGCCCGGCTTCCTATTCCCGAGGTCCCTTTCTCATCGAGTCATGCACCAACACTATATATCCCGCTCATAATCGGGAGCGTGCAGTCATCAATTATTTTCTATTTTATCTACATTTTCATCCATTATCTTCTTTGATATTCGGTAAATGTATTTTTTCTTTTGTGGAAACATATTTTCTATATCTTCGCGAATTTTCTATAACCTCGATTTTAATTTTTTCCATTTTTCTATAATTAAACTCTTTTCCGTTACCTCATATTTTATATTGACAAGAATAATTTTCAATAGATCTTTACTTTTTTACAAGTTACGGAAAAGAATTGAGCTTTAAACTTTTTTTTTTAAATGTAGAAATGTTCGTTTGCAATTAGTTGCTATTAAAGAAATATTAATTTACAAACAAAAACACAGTTACCTAGAACTTGTTTCAATAATTCATCTCACAAACAAAGATTTTGTGCCAAAATTATTCAAGCTAGCTCAGTTGTAGTCGTTTTTCAAGCTTCTATATATCTTGAAACATAAAAAGTAAGCTGAAAAAACTGTGAATATACATTTCCATATATTTCGCTCTTCTACTCTTGTACTCTGCCTCTTTGTTTTCTTTTTCCAGTCACTATCACGAGGAAGCAAAATGATTTCTTGAGGCTGTAAGCGAATAACCGTGAAGATTAATCCTTCGTGAGGTTGTCAGGTGCTCTGGACTCACGAGAGCAAACATAACACGGAGACAGCAACCTGTTGACATCATCTTGCGATGCGGCGGGGTCCGCAGGCTTGCGCCGTCGAGAAGAAACCCACATCTTTTTATAACACACGGAAATCCCAGATCAAACGACGATTTACTTTACTATCTTGTCCCTTTTGTGTATGCTCTTTTTTTACAAATTTTTTTCTTTCTCTTCCCCCTTCCATCTCCCCCAATCGTCTTAACTCTGGAACATTATTTTTGCGATGGCCCTTCCTCTTGGAGCTAAGAAATAAAATCAACATACACGCTCCCCGACTTCTGGTCTACGTCCCCTTCGGCAAGAATATAAATTCATCATCCAGCGAGTTTTGCACCTGGCGGTCTACCTGCGCGTTCCTCTGAAAGAAGAAAAGAGCTAAGATCTCTGGAGACGGTCCAAAGGCGAACAAGCACTCGCCACCAGACAATTCTTAAAGATGGTGATCCGGTATATAATCGTAAAGCTAAAGTCCCCATCCCGGATGCTTTAGTGACGAGATTTTTTTTACCACCGCACAAAAAGGTGGGCATAAGAGTCTAGAGCGAGCATTTTCGGGTAATTCAAGGAAGTGAGAGTTGCGCGAATGGTGACAATTTCTTGAGGTGAATCGGCACTTTCTTGGAACATCTTTCCCAAAAATCCTTGGGAATTTCCGGTTGGGGATTAGTACGACATAAAAGAATTCCGAAAGCTAAAAAATCCCCTGGACCTTTGAACTATTCTTCCGAACCTTTTTTCTATTGATATCGTTTTCAGCTTAGACAGTTACTGTTGCATGAAATGTTTATTGGGATGCTGAGAAAACGGATGAAATTAATCAGCGAATGAGACTTTATTATTGGACTAAAGAACTATTCGCAATTTTTCCCGGGGTGCTATATTAAAAAGATACTGAAATTTGATAGTAGAAACTATTCATTGGATTAATTGATAATTGCTTGTTAAGAATAAAGTGATTGGCACTTGAATCGTTGATAATTATATATTTTTTTAAGCTGCGAAGAAAGTGGTAAGATGAGCAAAACAATCTCGTAAAGCCGTCTGTGAGTTCTGTTCGCTTCTATGCAAATCTCCAATTAATTTGATAAACGTGTGGCCTCTTCTTCCTCCGGCATAATAATATGCAGGCTCCATTTCATGCATACTTTTAGTTTATATGCGTTCATGTATGTGAAGTAATGGGTATACGTGAACCGGGGTGTACACGCGTGTGCCAGGTTGGTATTTTGCGTACCCAGCCCAAGTACGGATTGCGAGTAAACGTAGCGAGGCCACAGACAAGAATTCAAAGACACACGTGGAACATGAGCTTCACATAAGAATAACGCACATGTATATGAAAGGCGCAAACGCATACATAGAAGCTCACATAAGTTTGCAACGACATACTTCCAATCGGCAATTTATATGCTTGATTAACGAGAGTGCCGAGGGCTGAATACGCCCAAGCGGACTTTAATTATCACTGAGAAACTCCCGTAAACGTCTACCCACACGTGCGTTCAGCGACACAACGATTTAGATTACAACCAGTAGTTCCGGGCGGGTGTTATTAAATATATTCTTTCGCCGATTTTAAACGAGAAAAAGCCAACAAATTCTTCAAATCATGAAATGGAATAATCGCGTATAGATTTTTTCGTATAGACAGAGAGTTCTTCGTCCTGATTCAATGAGAGCTAGACATGGGAACATCGGTTTCACAAAGATGGAAACAATCGAGCGATGACACAATTAAAAAATGATATTGAAATGTATACGTAGCTGAAAGAAAAGGTTCTTAAATTGTTTAAATCATTCTTGATACTTAACCGATATAACGAGTCCCAATGTCACCGTTCGAGCGCTGTTGACATCCACTAGAAAACTATAGTTTTCTTATTCTATTCGATAATTACGTACTTCCTTTGCCATTTTGTTCAAATCGTTGGTAATGTTTATGTTCTCGCGAATTATGATGCTCCGCAGACCATGGTGAAGAAATTTTTTTTATTCTTCACAAGTGAAAGTAAAGTTTATTGTTAATAAGTATAAGGCGCGTGCCTTTTGTCCTATACATAATGGTAAGCAAATAAATTTCAACCTTTAAGGTGCTACCAACGCTACGTTTACGTTCATTTCGGTTCGTATATAACGGTTAGCGGCCAAGTGCTAGAACCTGATGTGCCTTTTTCCGTTCTTTCATCGGCAAATATCTTTAGTCTGGCTGGCAAACTCAAATATACATACCAGCTAAGCGCGTGTATCATATGTGTATAGAGTAGATGTGTATGTTAGGTAAAATATTGCTGACTAAAAGAACAAGACCGATCGGTAGCTCTTACTGGAGTTTGTGCTCTACCAAAGATATCGTTGCTACTGCAAAGTCTCGTAGCATTCTCTGCCAGAAGTACCGTTCCGGTTGCAGTAAAAGAGTTCTGCGGTCATCAGCTACGATCTCCCGTCGTCAACGAGACCCAGGAACAACCTTTCGAGTATACGAAATCTTGGTCCTTTTAAGTTTCAAAAACAAACGGACTGTTATGTGCAAATTGCAAATGTAGCCAATTTGTCATGTTTAACATTTTTTTTTCATTTTGCGTTCATTGTAGTTACGAGTCACGGAAGATTTACTAATAGGTAAAGCCCAGGAGTACATACGCTAAACGCTGTCACGTTTTTCATGTTCGTACGCGTGCGAGAGCTCTTTTGCCTATAACTGCCCGAGGCAACGTGCCACAACTTCCGGGAGCTGACGTTGAACATTCACAGCTGGTGGCCGACGGACATTAACATCGTCGTACACCATCCCGGGCACTTAAGTATTATTTTTTCCTTTGAATCTTTTCTTTTCCCGCGACGAACATGCAAACTTGTTAAACCGAGTGAAAATGTGTACGATTCACCGGATATTGATCTTGTGTTTCAATGCGTGCAGAGAAGGGAAAACGTAAACTAGGAAAAATACATGTTCAACTGAAGCTAACAACAAACGCTGAAGTTCTATACGATATATTCCGATCTCTACCATCTTCTTTATTGACCTCTATTTCAGCACCTCGATATTTAACAATAAAATTGGTACGACTGAAAAAACTCTCATAAACATTGTGCCACAGTATGAATAAGAAGACTGTGAACTCGTTAATCTGAGAGACCGTAGTGTGTGTCCCGGTATTTTTGTAACTTCCTATCCGGTTTTATATCTCGGTTAAAAAGTCCAGGAACTTTTTGTCCGTAAAGGAAATGAGCCTGCTCGGTGCATAACACCTGTGGAAGTTGGAAAGAATGGTTAAGGTCATTGTCGTCGTATTTGTGGGATATGTCACAGCTGTGTTTCCGTCGAGGCGCTTGAATCCTCGTTCCGCCATCCCGTCCACGTAAATAGTATCGCCGGGACGTTCTTATTTCAAGTAAAGCTTGTACATCGCCGAGTCTGCTATATTTCGTTCAAAAAGTTCGACTTCTCGTACCGTTGATATAAAAAAGAAGCTCTTGTGTACCTAGCCGACAACCAGGAAGGTGGTCCTTTCCCTAGATTCTCAGGTAGCTAACCTCGCTCGTGATCAATGACCGATCACGTTTCGCGCACCGCTGCCGATTCAGCTCCGTGCGTTCACCATCAATGAGGAAGAGGAAGAGAAAGAAAAAGAGACAGAGATGTATACTCGAAGAGTAGACAACTCGCTCTCTCTTTCTCTCTCTCTCTCTCTCTCTCTCTTTCTCTATTTTGTTGCAACATCACCAGCAGCCACAGTAAAGTGATGTTTTGTCATCCGGAAATTGTTCGAAGCTAAGTCCTATCTAGAAGTTTGCGGTGCGTGACGCTCAACGAAAAAGACTTTTCTGTTATCTACAATTTCTTCATCGTCTTCTTCTTATTCTTTCAAGTAACAAAATAGTCACGTTTCTGGTGTAGTTTATTTTTCATTCTATTCGATACACCAGAGAAATAACGTGTATTTCGCGAATAAATAGGTGTTGGAGTTTGCGGGGCACGCCTGTCCGATGTGGAATCAAGCGCCAAGTTCCGGAAATAGCATGGAACGCGTCTGGAATTGGACGCAATCCAAGTGTTTCGAGGCGCAAGACAGAGACAGAAAGATTTGTTTTAGCAAATATCCCTAAGCCAGAATTGTAGAAATAGGAGAGGAAAGGAACGGAGCGTGATGCCGTCTAGTTTGGTAGAAAGCAATCGTGCATGAGTACATAATGTGAGGTTCCATTGCCGCAGCTGTGCAGTATTGGGTTCACCATCTATCTCTCGCTTCCTCTCTCTTTTCCTCGCCGTTTCTTTCTTTATCTCGGGGTATAGGGCACGGGAAAGTAGGTATTTGTCTTCATCCGTTTCTTGTATCATTATATTCCAACTATATAGACGACTGTACATACGTCTAACAACTGTGTACACACACACACACACACACATATATATATATATACAGTAATGAAAGGTGCGCCAGATACCGTATTCTCTCAAGTGAAAATATGAGAAGTATGTAGTATGTATTCACGCGGATTACTTCAAGGAGTAAACTCTCGCCGGTTTACTATTATAAAATCATCGTCGATAGCAATTGTTTATCGAACGTGATGCATATTCGAGGAGAAACTCGGTTTTTTTTCATCAGATGTCAGAGTGTGTCACTCGAACTCGACCTCCGGTAGTTGACACGAGTACGAGAGAGTACAGGCAAGAATGAAAAAATGAGCAATTTTCTTGGAATTCTATCAATGTTTCGGATCATACATTTTTCGATTTAATTCAATGAAAATTATATGCCATATTTAATTCAACACCATGTAATACCTGTTCCGACCTCTCTTGAAGTCACAAGTATCGGAATACGAACATGGAAAGCTCCTTACTTCACTGGAGGCTGAATAATAAATAAATGGTCAGTAAAATATGGAAAATATATATAGAGACAAATTTGTCACAACATGGAACGCATAAATAATAATTTACACAGTTTCACTCGAATATATGTCGTATCGTTATGAACGTGAATTTGCCTTTTTCCATTAGCAATAAAAAAGACAAACACATACACACACACACACACACACAATGTCAACATTATTCAGATCATATCTCACCTATTTGACCATATATATAAGTAATTATAAAAAAAGTAAAACCGGTAAATGGGAACCGTTCGAACGTAACCGCAACTCCCGGGGATCGATGCATTATGAGCCTTAATACATCTAGCACAACCAGTGAATGGATGCTTGACAGCGACGTATATATCGCTCTTTTGCCTCAAGGCATCTTACCCCAAGTGCACACACTCATCCGTTACAGATCATGCTCACGATTTATACCCTATCGAGACATACACATATATATTCATAAATCGAGAGTTCGTAAGTGCCTCCGGCTTTTCATTGGCGAAACGAGATCGTTAAAGAGAGGGTGTTTAATGAAACTTCAACAACCCTGAAAATGATTTCATTTTCTTCTCATATTTTTTATTATTTGATCAAGTATTATGGGAAGTTTGTTCAGGTCCGGGATTTGGAATTCAGATGGTTGTGAAGATGTGATAAGGGGAATTCGGGGAATAATATAATTGAAAAATTCTGTCAATGTCTCAGAGGGATCAGTTAATAAAAAACTACAGCAATGTCACGAGACGTGGGGACGATTAAGAAGCCTCTCAAAACCTCGCGGTGAGTAATTAATCGATTGATGAGTAATTCTATCCTTAAAGTCTGCAAAAACCCGACTTAGCTCACTCACTATTATAGTTAAATGAGAGGTTAACGTGTTACCAAAAGCAGCACACGTGGACTGTGTTATACACGTAGCTCAATCGATAATATATATCCGATGAAGCGTTCAGAGGGACCGAAATGCCAAATAAAAGATAAAGATGAAGAAGAAGGATGAAGACACAAAGGTAGAGAGATTCAGAAAAGAGGGAAAGAGAGCAAAGGATCGACGAGTATGTTTTTAGTCTCTGGAGCTCTGGTGGCTGTGACTGGATCCAGGTGAGTCAAGACTTCGAGAGAGGTGTTTCGCCGTGGGCGCTGATATAACGGTGACGGTCTCAGGTCGCCAGTGGCCTCCTTACCAAACTCGAAACGTTTATTCTCTCTCTCGCAGTCTTCTCGAGGTCTTCCTCTTTCTTTTCCTCTCGTATGAAGAAGTACGCATATATATGCATGTATTAGTTTTTTTTTCACAGCCAATGGAGGGGTCTCGGCCTTACTCGAGGACCGCAGCAGCCAAAGCGAGATTCGTGTAACTGTACATATTACGCGGTTCTCGCGGTGCGTGCATATATACACGCGTCTGTATAGTACCCTGGTGCGTGACCGAGTCGTGGCCCCTGTTGACTTACGTCGTAAATAAAATTACCTTAACGGTGGGCTCAAGTATATATACCCGAATGTATGTGCGTGAGATGGAATATGATAACTTCCGGAACTTAAAAAAAAACATTAATACAAAATATACATATAAATGCTCTTTCAATTTCGATTTTTTTTTACTTCTAAATAATGTTGAATTTATACAAGAGCAGCTTGTATTGATTACTGGATTTACGGTTTATCCAATGAGCAACGATAACGGAATAATGATTCACAATCGAATCAGCTTAGGTCGACCAATTTTTTGGTACCATCGCCGAAAGAACATTCATTCAGCCTCACTCAATAATAATTTTCACACTCAATGGGGTTTCTTCAACTCGTTTTATTCATTGCATGATTCTGATATTCTGCTTGTAAAAACAGATTAACAAATAATGGAGAAATTAGTACATCGTTAATTAACTGCTAGAATTTCATTTGGTTACTAATGTCAATGTACCGCATGCGATCGCTGTTTTGATGAAATCACATACGTATAAAAATGAATCTCCGGAGTAATTGTTCCGAACTCAACAGTGAATTAATGCACGGTTATTATATTTTCTCACGTGAGTTATGGAATTTGATTGTGGAAAGATTGTAAGATGTTCTCTATTTTGATTTAACACTTTCCGAAAATTACTGTTACCGACAAGATGTTTTTTTTGTAAGGCGACCCGAGTATAATGCACCAAGCGTGGGACTCTAATTTATGGTTCTCACAACATTTTGTACAATTCTGGAGCTCTCTTCGTATTTATTTAGATATATAACATATAGATAAAAAGAAAAATGTATATCTATAAATCTATTGAGATATATATGTATCGGCAAAGAATGAAAAAGAAAAGAGTGAGAATCTTCGATTGTGAAGCAACGGGATTCGATTTTCTCAAGCTCCAGTAAAAGGAGATTTTCCGGAACGTTAGCCAACCTGCACTGCTCGTCGAATGCTTTTTTACTCTCACTCGGACGAACCCTGAGAATATTTCATTCGATCTTGCCATCTATCATGTACAAACACATAGTAACAAGAAGAAACATGAGGAAAGCGAGAATAGGATGCTTTCGCGGTCTACCACCGGTAGATTAGATGACTCGCAACCTCGGATTTTATATATAGATATATATACCCATATAGAAGAATGTAGCCCACATTACAGAGGGCGTACTATTGCACCTGGTGGTAATAAACCTCTATTTGGCCACGAGTAATCCCAGACTCGAAAGAAAAGGTCCTAATGGGGTCCTAGCCTCGCCCGTTTAATTACGGACCTACGTTTAAACCGATTTTGTCATTAAAAAATGTACACCATTTCAAGAACGGTAACTCCATCGAATAAAATAAATATCCCATCCTGATAAAAAAATAAGTAAACCGATCAAGATTGTAAATTATTCAATAGTCAGAGAATCTCGCTCTTTAAAATTTTCACATAAAAATTAGCATCGAAAACTAAACGATTTCGTACTGTTGCATTTTTTCAACAGAACAAAAGATCAACAATCTTTTTATGAACGTGTCAAAGCAGCTGGTGCGGCTTTTCGAATTAGCTGAATGTTTGCTCCGGACGGGTTATCATTCATAGGGTGTGAATATTGGTAACAGGAAAAATCGTCCCCGGAAAATTCGTCTCGCGGAAAATGTGTCTCTGCTGAATAAACGCAAGACTGGTCTCAACAGTCCAAAATGTCCAACAGCCAATGCCCATTGCCCAATGCTCAACGCCGAATGTGTGTGTGTGTGCCTGAGCGACAAACGAGGTGAAGCTCCCTTGCACCGACCAAATGGGCGAAGCCCCCCGAAAAAACGCAAAAAAATATTTTTAAAAATTCACGTTTATTTTTTAACACGCTGGGATTTGACCGGGTCGGTCCTCTAGGTTTGTTTGGGTTCGGTTGTATTTGTCTGTTCGAATTGGGAGAACGAATTTTTCGGGAAACAGATTTTCCGGGGATGAATTTCCAACGCGAATTGTTCGAGAACAAATTTTCCTACATACGTAAATATTGAAAAGTGGCAAATGAACGTGTTGACTGAGCAAATTCATAGTTATGTGCGAATTGAATAAGGACAGAACAGAGGTGAGGACCGTATGCGCAACAGAACACAAGAGAAAACTCGTGAGACGATCCGTCCGGTATTTACTACGGTACACCTGACGCCTTTTGTACTATATAAATACGTCTATATATACATACGAATAAATATATATCTATATA
>JABSMR010011710.1:0-11275 GCA_018902295.1 Dusona sp. PSUC_FEM 10030013 | reverse complement strand
ATATATATATATATATTGTTTGCAATTTCAATAAATTCCATTACTTTTCAACTCAGACGCGACGAATTTAGTCGGAGCGGAATAAAACGTATTTTTAAATGAGGCACATCTATTTTTCACGGTGTTGAAATTAATTCAAACATTAAACGCAAAGTTGGTCGACCTCGCGCCAACAAGCACCAAGAACAAGGTGCACCCCAGACTCTCGTAAAGCATAGAGAAGAAGAAAGAGAGAAAAAAAATCTCACAAGTAAAACGTACAAATGGAGAATACCGTGGCACAGCAAATTCAACCCTTAACGAGGCTCGTTTTGTCGCCGCGTAAATAACGAGAGAGGAAGGAAGGGTTCGCTTATAAGAGGGCGCGCGCGCGCGCTTTTACTGGATCTATGTGCATGTATAGCTTCGTCAAGGAGAAAGTTCGAGTCTCTTAGTTCCTCTGCCAACCCCAAATTTAAGACCTCCGAACCTTGCGAAATTAGCACCGCGCCTGCTGTCGTAGTTACCACCAACTCTTGCGCGTTATAAATATGCACACACGCACGTACACACATATACAGCTCGACATTTCTGCTCCCTTCTCTAACTTTCATTATTTCCATCGACGGTTCACTACCACCGATATATATATATATATACATATACGTGCGCGTATACACGTCGTTTTCATCTTTTTATAACAAGAGAGTTACGAAGTAGAAAAAATAAGAACGAAAGAGAAGGGCGAAAAAGTCCTTTCCTCGAGGACTCTTTACGTGTCTTACGATCCGAAGGGCCCTAAAATCCGTGCGCGCGCGGGCAAGTGTGCGTGTATATATGTGCGCATACATGCTATATAATAGACCGCCTCGATGGACCAAGTCTTTTTATATGAGTTTCTCCCCTTCTAGTCTTTCTTCCTCTCGCCGTTCTTTCCTTTTATTTTCTCTCATGTATGTTTCCTTCTGCCTTCACTTTCACTTTCTCACTCGTATTTCCCATATTTGCCTCACCAACCAGCTTGCCAAGAAAAATATTGAAATTCTCAGTAAGAAAAACGAAAAGTCTCCTGTCTATACGTTTTTCTACCACTGGAACCTGCCGGTTCAAATATATACGGAAATCCACCCACCAAACGGAGCCTATAATTCTTCATGGAGATTTTTCTTTTAAGCCGTTACGAAAGACTCCCTTGCACGTTGATGAATTGAATGATTTTATTGTTGAGTATCTGCTCCGTTACACAAACTCTCTATTTACATAAACAAATATTGTATTTCACCTATATAACATACGTTAAAGAGCATTTAACCAAAGAAACAAACAAAATTCAAACCTCAACGATTTGATAGTACGCGGTTGTTTTTTTCGGCTAATTTACTACGCTTATTATATTAAGACGGAGGTGAGAAGAAATTCGCCAATTTTCCAAGCCTCACGGATATTCAAGTCACGCTTTATAAGCGCAGGCTTGATACAATTGGTGGACTACTCATTTCAGACTGCGATGCTCGCAAAAAAACTCGGATCACTTTCGGTCCGTTATATCGAATGGTTTTTTTTGCACGGATACGGACTGGCTCGGAAGGATAGTCATGATACCACATACACGAGAGTATACCGCGTATATAAGAAGACTGTTACCCGCCCCTTTTTTCGCAATCTTCATCGTCTAAGCGATCGTCGTTGGTTGAACGGCAGTCTTGCAGGAAATTGCATGCCTAGCCCTCCCACTCGTTTTTTTTTTTTTTTTTTTTTTTATAACCACCTGAGAACACCTTGTTAACTCTGGATGAGCATGAAAACTTGCGAAGAAAAAAAAGTGAGAAAGATGAGAGAATAAAAATAAGTCCAAGGCACGAAAAGCAAGATGACTCTTCGATGTTCCTTGAGAAGTTTCTCAGACTCTACTACGATCTCATTTTTGACGAGTTTGCGATTTAAAAAGAAATATATACGGTTTGTCTGGAAGATATTAAAAGCAGTCTCGCCTTTCCGTAAGAGCTAGGCATTTATTTGAGTTGAAACAGCGGATATTCTTCTCGTTTAATTTAAGAGCATCGTCGATTAGTAAGTCTACCACGAAATTTCCGAGAATGCGTAGGAAAAATTTCATCAGTCTCGCCCTACATATATACATATATATATATCTATATCGATCGTTCTTTGGTATTCGCATAGCTTTCGTTCCGGGAGCGCCTGTCTGTGCGAAGGCTTTGGCCAAGAAAAACATATCGACTAGACAGGAGATTGGCAAAAAGGAAAATAAAAAGCGAGTGAGAGAAAGAGAGACCGAGCGAGCGAGAAAAGATAGCACTGTCGATTAATCCCGAACGTAGTAGGTACATAATACTACATGTACGATCGAACCACCCAGAACCATGGAACATAGGCTGCAACCGTAGCTCTCTTTTATCTCATCTTGGTGAGCTGAAAGAGAATTTTTTTTATGGCAGAAATAAAAACACCGCGTTATTTGACTTCATTCGTTCTCTATACCTAAGCACAGTGGAATCGCAAAATTTCCTTCAGAAAACAACCGATAAATCGCTATTCCTCCTCTCTCCCTCTCGCTCTGTGCCATGAACCGTTGCTCTTGAAATGGGATAAAACAAAAACGTTATGTTAATAGATGATTTACTCTGTTCGAGGGTCTTTGTAACTATATATCGCACACTCAAATGGATTCGGACTCTTCGATTTCAAAGACCCCCCACCGTTCCCAGATTACATGGAGCTTTTCGAGACTCAGTGCGATAACATTACGGCAAAATATCTACATCCAACAAACGTTCAGACGGGTATAATCATCATTTTTTAAATAATATTCTAATAATAAAGATTTTTTCTTCCATCAGAATGTATCCGCCGCTCAATCGATCAAACCAAGAGTCTATAATGATTCCTGAAACGGATCGCGAAAAAAATAACCAGAGAAAGGGAAAGAAAAATTTCAAGCTCGTAAATAATCCTTTTCAGATGCTTAAGAAAAAATGTGTACGTGGTTTTTATATAGATGAACATTCTTTCACATCTTTTCTTTTGCGGGTATTTTTTATTGAGGCGGAGAGCTCCATACAAATATATCTATATACATACCAAGGTACACCTACCAAGATCTCATGAATGGCTAAACGACCATGAATGGCTTCGTGAATGGTGTTCTCAGCTCGAGTCCGGTCCTCCGAGTATACACGCATCGACTATATGCGCTCCTGCGTTATATACATATACATATAGTGTATAAATGTGCATTTTATACGAGGACTCGAAGGCTCGAAGGTTCGTTATATGCGTCCAAGGCTCAAGGGCTCTTATACACACTGCTGTGGAATGTTTTACGACCGGTAAGGAATCTCCACCGACGTACATGTTATATACGCGCTATGCAGCGCATCAAGCTTTTCCCTGGGACAGCTTGCACATTCGATTGAGAACCTCCGCTGCCGCATCCCTTAGTTTTCAGAGAGTATGTTAAAATAAAAATATTTTTCGTTTCTTACACGGATGCTTGATTTTGAGTAAGTAACCTTCACGTATAATTTATAAAGTTTCAATTTTTGTACTCCTTTTTCTTGCGAAACAAAATATAAACTATTTTTTTTATATCTATTAATCGCTTAATTAATTAATTAATTCGAAAATGTTGTCATTACATCCTTGACTCAACTGACTTCTCGCCTTATCATTTCGTTATTAGATAATAATCATCGAAAATTCAGTCCGTCATCGAGACCCCCTGCAATTACCTTGATAATTGAGGTATCCGGGAAGCTTGGAACGATCGCTCAGCCGACAGGTATCACCTTGAGGCTCCCTCTTCAAAAGCATCATCCACGTATTATCATCGGCTTCGACTCGCAGGCTCTCCAGACATGATCCCTGCATGCATTATGCAGCATAGCGCCCTCTTTCTCTCTATACCTTTGTACATTGCCACTACGACGGAATTATCCATCTCCCTCTTTTTCATTCGTGTTCCCGCGCCTAATTCTCTTTGGTGTTACACACATTTGTACATGCATACACTCGTATGCAGAAGCATCATCGGATTCCACTTGCCAGGGATTATTCTGTTCTACTCACATGGATCCTCCTTGCGTCAATTAGCAAATTGTATTCATGATGAAATAGAGTCATGCACTCAATAAAGCATCGGGTCTCTGCTACAATGGTCAAGCGCGAAGCGGCCTCCAAACCTGATTTGTAAAAATGAAAAAATTCAAAAGTTTCATTTGTCATCAATCGAAGAATGAAGATCATTTAGAAATGCCGTTTTAAAGGTCATTCGAATACGAATTGGATGGGCATTGGAGTTTCACGTCTTAATAGAAAAAATGCTACGGCCATTTTCGTCAATCAAAAATTGGTGTCAGATAATCTCAAAAATCCGATTTTTTTAGCATTTTTCGAACGTTTTCTCAATGTTCTGCTGGGAAATTATATTTTTTGATAAAATCACAGTGAATATGCTGGTAAAAAACGAAAAAAATAGTTTTTTTATTTACCCGAATATCTTATTTGTTAAGAAAATGACAGCACGTCATCAGTTAACAAAAAAAATTGTACCTTTACCGTGAACCCCCTTCCGACTCGAATTTCGAAAATCCAAGTTTCATTATTACAAGATTGAGACTTGGTATGAAAATAAAGCGAGTAAAGTCGCGGGTACAGCTATAGTCGTGTATAGAAAGGTGTCTGCGATATTACCGTACAAGATGATATTCATATATGCGAGCCGAAACATATGTGAATTAGACGAAACGTATATATAAAGGTTCAAGCGGGGAACGCGGATAGCGGAATGCTCTGGGAATTAATCGGGTCGTGTATGTCTTCGGACGGAGAGATCACTGCCGACGAAGGGAGAAACGCAACGAGCTGTGTATGGCAGGATAGCTGGCAGGGTGAATCACAGATCGTCGCGGCGTATATCGTTGTTGACGCTGGTGCAACAACCGACGCAGCTGTACGCCCGCGGAGACCCGAGCGGCTCCAGGCTAATAGATGGATAGATATTATATAAGCCGGCACCCGATAATACCGGCGCACTAGAGCTATTCGTAATGGCTCGAACGACTATGCAGTCGGACACGAAAGAGATTGCACGGAATTGTTTGCGTTGGATTGGGTTTGTTAAGAATGCTACAAAATTATTGGTTTGGGTTTGTTTGGGTTTAGGTAAAATCTCTACGAGGGAAAAGGGTTGTTTGAGTTAATTCAGTTTTCTTTTCTATATTTTAATGTTTTTTTCTTTATCAATCGACATTTTTACATGATGATTCTTTTTTAATAAATAACTATTTAAATACGGTTAAAGTAGATTGATGAGCTTTCCAAAAATTGCCCTGAATCTTTCTGTACAACCATCGGTTACCGAGTTACCGGCGATCAAAGTGAAAAGTACGTTTTTTGCCTCGATTGCTAATAACGAGATCACAAATGGTCTCACAATAACGTGCAAAAGAACTCCTTGAAGCTGCCGATATGGTCTGCAAAATTCGAAAGTCGATGAACGAAAAATTTATGTCGGTTTTCATATATTGCGTAGTAAAAAAAACCTGTTATTTGCGGGAAATACAAATTTTCCTTAAGTGAATTCGAGAACCAGTAGGTTCAAACTTCAACTTTTGTTTAGAGAACTACTTTACGACCATTTTTCACTGAAAATACAGCTTTCCTTAAAAAAAAAAAATGAATATTGCGAAAATTTGAATGATTCTTTAATCGTGTACATAAGTGTATGTATAAAAATATGATGTGTATAAGTATCAACGATTGACAACTAAATAGGCGTAAATTGGACAGTTTTACGCTCTAAACCATGTAGCGATATGACGACTTTTTTCGTTGCCGGCTACCAATCCAATTTATTGATTGAAAGGGAACTACACATCCACTCACGAGTCACGAGTTCGTACTACGTGGCAGCAGAACTCATTCGTCATATACACCGGTCGAGGTACGAGAGCCCTCGTGTAGCGTGTAATTAATTAAAGGAATACCACGCTATAGTAATTTTCTATTCGTTTATTTAGAAAATACGAGAAAATAAAATACCAAAACTAATTCTAACAATGAGAAAATAAACTGGAATTGCACTAGAAAGGTATTGGCCGTAGAACAAACGGTCGAATCACAACAAATGACCGAGCAAACATTTTCATTTCTGTTACAGATCAGTGTGGAAAGTGCAGAGCCAGCACGCGAAAGCTCAATCTCAACAAGTACTGCCAGCGAGATTACGGTTAGTATACGGAATGCCGAAGTTGAACATTCTTTCAGTCGTGTTGAGGAAAAAAAGTTGTTCTCGGCTTTGTTTGAAAGGGCTCGTGTAAAAGAGAGATGTGAAAGACGAGATTGAGAAAGCAAGTGGAGGAATTTGGTGACCCCGGGGCGGCCGGGTGGACCATGCACTTGGAGAGTCGGAGTGCTCGCTTTCGGTGTGTGATATCCACGTGTGAACGATTTGCATTAGAGAAGAGTAGCGAAGCTCCGAGAAATAGGAGGTTGAACGCGAGAGTTGGAAAATGCGAGAGGCTCGCGCGAGAATGGCTCTTTGGCCGACCGAGAGAGTCTCGTTTCAATAATAGAAAGGCATGCTTTTGAGTTGGCGGCAAGGCAAACCCCGCGGGGCTTTACACGCGTACAGAGTGCTGCCGAATAAACCGGCGTAACTCTTGCAACTTGACGTTTTAATTGATTAGCTCTACGCCCCTTTTTCCGCTTTTTCAGCATTTTCCGCTACCGGTTCAGTCGTAACTATCTATATATACATAAGTATACAATGCGAAATGCGAGAGCTCTCACGCGGTCTCCTCCAAGTGCTTGGGTTCCGTCACACACCCGCGGTATACGGTAGCACGCTCGAGAAATCCAAGGGGGACCTCGCAGCCAGGAACGAGATGGAAAATTCACCTCTCTTTGTATTTTCTATGTATTTAACACATACTCATAGAGGGGCAAAGAGGAAACGTAGACGCGAAAAGGCAGCGGTATAACGTATACACTCGCGAGAGAGCCCTCCTCTCTTTTACGCTCGCGCACGAGCTTCTCTCGAGCAGCGGAGACCGCTCGATTCGTCGCGAATAAATCTTCAACAGGTCTGCCACGACGTCAACTTGGAATAGATTTCGCGAAACTCTCGCCGACAATCCTCTTGCCCTCCCCCTTGCTCTCTTTCTCTCTTCCTCTTTGCCTACGCGAATCTTGCATGCTCATACACGTGCTCTTATGTTTTCAAATGAGCAGACACGAAACACGAACAAATGGGAGGACTGTTGGATTTTCAACAATTTCCATTTACTATCTCTTTTCGCTCGATCCGCCCCTATCGACTCGTATACAACTAAGCTCGTGCAGTATTGTTTATTTTATTTCTATTCTACACAAAGCAATTCTTCTCAGAGTTGTCACTTTAACGATCATTTTTAGGAAAATCAGTTAAATTCGTTGCTGTCAACCAGAGCAGCGTCCAAATAAAGTGTGAATTTCCATTTTCATTTGTTCATAAATCTGCGTAGAATTTTGAGCGACGAGCCCGCACATCTACGTGCATACAGAGCCGAGCGTGTGCGTACAGTCGAATAATGAATGGTTCGATCCCCACCGTGCCAATTCGATAATAAATCGTTAGCCTGCAACCTCACACTCGAACGTATATATCCCTGTCGAAAGGATAATAGTACAGTAACACCATTATTCAGTCTCGCAAAAAAAAAACAAATTGAATAAAGATGTGTTTTTTTTTTATTTATTTCGTATTTTATAGCAATCCTGGCTAGAGTGACCGACAGGCACAAGAAGAATGACGTTTCGGCCGGAAATGGTGGTGCTCCGGGTACCGCATGGACCAGATTTACGCTGAACGTTGATCTCATTTACAAGAGGTCCCCGGACTCAAGGGTCAGACGAGGGCCTATGTCGCTGTTCGTTCATACAGCGGATCTCGCCTGTAAATGCCCAAAGATCAAATCGAACAAGTGAGTTTTGCGTTTTATTTTTAATACTCCTACACATTATTACGAATGATAATCGATCGAATAGTCATCAAATCGCGAGCTTAAAAAATCGATAATAAATTTATATCTCGATTGACGCAATACGCGTGAGCCTCAATTTGAACCTTGTATAATATATGTATGCGATAGTAGTTGGTACATCGTATCGAAGAGTTGCCCAAACCGATTAATCGCTCGACCATCCTCTCCTCGTTTATTTATTTTTTATTTCTTTTTTCATTCTCGAGACCGAAAGAAGCGAAGCAGACTGGCGTGGGCGCCTCGTGCCTCTTGTTCCTTCTCCGTCGCATCTTTTTATTCTTGTTCACGCGTAAGAGACAGATAGAGAGGGCAAAATTAGCAAGGGAGAAAGATATAGAAATAATGCCTTGCATCCCGATCGATCAATCGTGATTGTGGGACGCACTAATCGTGGCCAATTGAGCGATGATCCGAGAGAGCTCCCTTGACCAACGTATATAGTTTTGAGATATAGACCAGCACATAATGCCCCTATAGGCGATATGTATGATATCCTTCTCGCTAATCCAATTAAGATACATCATTTGTTATTTGTTGAACGAAACTCATAAATCCCTTTCCATCCATTCGCCCGATACATTCCGGTTTCTCACTATTATTGTTGCTTTGTTTCTGTGTTTTTTTTTTAACCTCACTCGAATAGATCGGGATGATGTCATACGTCAATACTTATTTTAGCCTTTCAACGAGATCGTGATCGCGTGCCCGGCAACGTTTATTGTTGGAAGCTAACCGCTAGTGATTTATTTGATAAAATAAGCCGTTGGTATTTCGCGTGAAAGACGTGAAAAACTATGGCGGTTTATATATTTTCGATTGGATTTTTAAATTTCGACATTTTTATCTGTATTTTGTTTGCAGATCCTACTTGATTCTGGGTCATGAGAACGACGGTGGAAATCAGGGTGGACTGACGGTAACGCAACGGTCAATCGTGATCGAGTGGCGGGACGAGTGGCATCGTAGAATGCGACGATTTCAGCGTCGAGCAAGATCGTGCCATTGAAGAGGCGCGATTTGAGCGAAAAATCGACGCGATCGCGATATCTCGACTATCGGCGTCGGAGTCATCGATAACCATCTTTTTTTATTCGACGATTCATTCAAATTCGCCCTTAAGCGGCGGGTGTCGTTCTCGCCCTAAATCACCAAACGAAACTTTTCTCCGCAAGGCGCCAGATTCGCCCCGATTTAAACAGAGATACGATCGATAATAAGTATGGCGAATACACACCACTATCTTTTCATAACTACGGTGTACGCATCTACGCATATAATTTCGCTTCTCTCTCTCTCTCTCTCTCTCTCTCTCTCTCTCACATCTCCCTTCCTTCTCGTTCGCTCGCGCTTGACTCGAAAAAAGAAAAAAAAAAAATTGTGCAAAGCGAGACCCGCAGTGACGCTCAGTTTTTGTTGAAAAATCGAGTAAAGAGACAAAAAAAATCGATCGTCAATCATTCCCGAATAATTATTATAGCTAAGCGTCAAAACACGCGCGAAGCTGAGATCCTCTTTTTATATTCACTTACCAATGATTCTCCTTATCTTGGATACATATCTTTATTACAAAGAGGAGATTATGTGTAAAGAGAAGAAAAGTGGACGAATAATTGTAGATATAGTGAGCGAAAGAAAAACAAACAAAAAAATAAATAATAAACACATGATCGGAATTCGTTTTCGAAAAAAAAATCACACACACACACACGGCACGCGCCTACCCACCATTTTATTACTCCTAAATTCCTATTTCTTTACTTTTTATTGATATTAATGAAGTGTAATCGATAATGCTGCTGTATAAGTACTGTATAATTGTAATCTGGCGTCTATAGTATTCGATGTACTCTAGTCGAATCTAACGAAATATTATAGTAATATTTGTAGTTTTAGATAAACGCGGTGTGTAGCGTTCTGTATAGATGTAATTGCGTATCCGAGGATAATTCGTGACGCGTGCCACCCGTTGTGCACCACTGGGTGTGTTGCTCCGCGTGTGTACGCGATGTGTGCTTGTACGTCTGTGTAAACTAGAGAGAGGAAGAGAGAGAGAGAGCGCGCATATGTATATTCGCCTCGGCGAAAACGAGATGAAGCTAGAGAGCGAGAAGACCGTTTACGTTTCAAATTTTGATTTACTCGCGGCTGCATTCGCGCTTCTTTCGTCGTAATTCATTGCAACCTCTCGGTAGGGCGAGAGCCAGAGGGTGAGAGACAAGGAGACACGGCTGATGGGGAGGAAGAGGGCGAGAGAGAGAGAATAAAAAAAATTTAAGCCGAGGAAGGAAAGACATACGGAGAATGAGAGAGTGAGAGAGGGAACAGAAGGACTTTGCTTGTAAGAGCAGAATATAATAACCCGAGAACATGACAGAGACCCAGAGCGAGAGGAGGGAGTGAGTAGCGAGCAAGCAAAGAGAGCCACGAGAGCATCACAAAGTATACTGCTTAAGCTATGTCGTATATTATCATCAAAGCCGAAATATCAGACGTGAAAGACGCTTACGCTTTTACCTCTTTCTCCGCCTCCTCCTCCTCCTCCTCCTCCTCCTCTTCCTCCCCCTCATATTTACGAACGAAACTCGCGTTTATGATCGTCCGATCTTTACCTACGTAAGCTGATCGCTTGTTATCTTAATGAGGCAAAAATCGTACTGAAATGCATGAGTGCTTCGAAAATTCAGAATTTACCGATAACTCGTCGTTATTGAAAAAAATTCATTAGACCATACGAATAGACAGCGGTCATAATTAATAACAATAACATTGTTGGGAATTGAAGGAAAAACAAAACGTTTTCAGCCGAGTCTGTGGCGCTTCACGACACAATATAGTACGAGTTATATAAAATCGCAAACATGCAACGACGCACACAAACCCACGTTTGGCCCATTCGCCGTGACGATTCTTCCGACCTACGACCCTCGTCGCCGTAGGACACCGATACCGATCTTCCATTCTCCGGTTATATTGAGCCAAGATAATATTCCATGCGCGAATACCATTTTGCCATCTCATCTTACGATTCTACTCGTATCTTCTCCGTCTGTATATGCATATCGCACTGTCGAACTAAGAAAAAGGCTATTCGGTCGCGAGCCTCTCCACCACGATCACCACGCCTGGATACTATTTCTACATTACTTTTTCCTTCTTTTTTTATTCTTTCATTTCGTGCTTATTCTACAAATTTATTTATTATGGGGCTCTCGAACGCGCGTCGTCCCTACTTTGGCGCGTCGTCTCCTCTTTTC
>JABSMR010011699.1:0-11275 GCA_018902295.1 Dusona sp. PSUC_FEM 10030013 | reverse complement strand
ATATATAGAACTGTTACCAAAACGGCAGCATCCAACTATATCGGATATCATTTTTGTGTATAACAGTTATTTATAATCATTTAAGGAGCGCGAAACCTTAAATCTATTGAAACTAGCAATATAAACGAATGACAAGTCTAGCATTATTCACGTTCATTGATTCACTACATTGGGATCTTGTTTATTCGATAACGGTTTTCGGACTCAGTTCCACAGATCTATAGATGTAAAGTACTAGGAACTTTAGAGCTATGTCGGCTGTCGTAAAAGCTTGCCTTTAAGCACGAGATGCTGAGACTTGAGATGAACACTTTACACACGTACGGTTTTGTTATGTTCTTCATAATTCATGTACAAATGGGTGAACGAGTGAGAAAGAATTGATTAAGAACAACAAAAAATATTAATCGTTTTACTCTTGTTCTTGGGTGTATTTTCAATAGTAAATTTTATCACTAATTGAGACAATGAGTATGGGAAAAATGATTTACAAAAATATAATATTTACATCGTATAGATTTTGGTTGGACTGTGCTTACGCCCTTGAGCCGCCGGACAGAAAATGGCTCTTCTCGACGACTCGTCGTTGTGGGAGATCCAATGGGAGGAGCGGCTGAGAGAACGAATGAAAGGAGAAAGAAAAAAAGTATCGAAAGCAAAAGAAACGGGAAGAAGAAAGAAGAGAGGAATCTGAGTGGTTCGCGTATACCTGGACGTCCCTCCCACTCTACTCCGGCTGGTCAGTCAGAACTGTCTGCTCCTACACCGCCCGTATCTACTTCGTGGCTTTGTATCGTCGACTCCTTGTTTCGTCCATATAATAACTATGAATAATCAAGAATAGCTCCTTTGACTCCTGCACAAACCTCGACCTAACAATTATTTTTCGATTATGCTTCTAGGATCATCAAAATAATGTAAATCAACGCATAAATATAATCTAAACGCGTATTGTATCCTTATAGAAATGTCAACACTTAGTAAAAATGGCAATTGTTGGTTTCTTTGGAAAGGTTCGTAAGATGAGATAGAAGGGTGTCTTACATTAGGACAGTAAAGTGCAATAATGATTGAAATATTTTTTATAAGTAACGAAAAGTGCAAATAAATAGGCATTTTTTCCATCGTTCTTCGATGAGGGTTTTCGTTACTTATTTTATTTGCTTTTAGTTTACTTTTTTCGGTGCATTTTTTTTACGAGCCTCAATAACTTGTTGCTTATTGATTAGTAAAAGGTCCCTCATATTAGATATATTTAACAATATTACATCCCCTGAAAGCTCCGGTAAACAAAAGATATACTACTGCACTTGTGCATATGAAAATTATGTTATCAAGGACTACCAACGAGTTCCTCAGATATCGACCATAGGGTGTGGCGAATTTTCTCAATTAAGCTAGCAAGAACAAATCTTTAATGCACAAAACCAAATCATTATCCATGGCGCAGTAATGGTCCTTTGAAGATATTGCCCCTAACAACCACATGACACTAGATCAATTTTTCGTAGATCCTGTATCATAAAGTATAAAACTGTATTCCATATGAAGCAGCTACCTCGGCAAAAAGCGATTTTACTCTATACACATATTATTGAATATTTGGATCTGTTATTATTAAATTTTCGTAGTATCATTATTGGAAAAAAGAAGCACCTGACATTTGCTGACTTCGGTTTGAAATTGATGTTTTTGGATGTAATTCATCTAAATATCTAATAAATACGTTAATCAATCCATTATTGTTAATTTTCAAACGTAATGTACAATCTTAAAAAACGTTCTAAGATTGACCATTTTCTGAATCATAATTTACATTGGATTCGCTACCCAAAGTAATTGGCAATTGAGAGAGCTCTTTCACACACAAACTGCCTGTAACCAGCACTGCAGCGATGTCTTCCTAGTACTCCACTCCAACTCAATGGTGCAGATGAGTGGGAGTGCAACGTCTATTACACGTTCTATTGCATGAAACAGATACACTCTACGGCGTGCAAAGACATTTTATAACAACAAGTAAACAACGTTCATGAACACTCGTTGGAAAGATTGTGCCTCGCAATTCATCATATTGAAAGATTGGTAAAAGTTCAGATTGATACAGCGAGGTCAGAACGCGAATTCAAGACGGTCATGTTGCTGCAGGATCGTTTTTGATAAATGTTTTACTAGCTGTCGGAGCGGACTTGGCTTTCGAAGGGACTAACTGCGAGTTGAACCACTGGCATATTCGAGAGAACTCATCATTACGAGGAACCTTTGGCGTTCTCGTCTCTACCTTGTAAAATAATATACCTTGAGTTTCAAGTTTCTATCCCGTTCTCTCTTTCACCCTGTTCTCCCGGTCTTGACGTTTTCGCTTCTGTCCAACAATTGAATGTCGCACGTTTATTTTCGGAAGCCTTAATTTAATTCTCGTCGTCGCTCACTGCGGTGGAGAAGCGTTGTCGTTGGAGGGACGAACGAACAAGACGGACGGGTGGATGGTATGGTAACTACAGGGAGAAGAAACATAGAGCGATAAAGAGGGCAGCAAATAGGAAGGGAGGGGAGAAGAGCAAACGACGAGAGGCTGAGAGGAAGAACGTGAGCAAAGAGAGAAGAAAAATGAACGAGAAAAGAGAGAGACGAAGCAAGTTAAAGCGTTCGAAATCTTTTGTTTTGTCGAGCCGACACTCGCTCCGCCGCGACGCTCATATATGCACTACTCTCTCTCTCTCTCTCTCTCTCTCTCTCTCTCTCTCTCTCCCTCTCTGTCCGTTTCTTTCTCTCTGCTGTTCCTCCATCATTTATCTCTATCTTTCTCTATACTCAGCGTCGCGATGCTCTTTTTCCGTCACGAACTCGCCACACTCGCAGTCCTCGCGATGAGGAACGCGGTATGTCGAGAGTGCGATAGATTTTTAATAATATTATACGAGTCCAGGTGCATATGACTTGTATGAACATATTAAACCATGATACAGTGAGCCCCATTATAGTCTCAACAATAATCAGTCTAGCAGCCTTTCACAACCAGCTATCGGTTCTCTCACGCATTCAACAACCACCCAACGAGCACTCTTCGAGACTTATCTTATCACGGGCAAAAAAATACGAAGAGAGAGAGAGAGAGAATGTATGTATGTGTATGAGAACTCAAGATTATAGTCGATCAAATGGTCGATGTACTCTTCTTACGTTTCTACAAGACGTCACCTGCGTGTACCATAATTGCTTCTACACTATTATTATTATTTTTCTTATTGTTATTACGAAAATACTCAAATACACAACATGTTGCGTTGTGTGCCTAAATCATGCCGAGGAAAAACTATGCATCTCAAGTGGGAAGTTCGCTTTATTGGAATGTAAAAGAATTTCTGTTATTGTAAATCTTGCCTGAAATTGAGATGCAGATTCAAATCTAAAACTGATTCAGGAGCAATCATCGTTAGCAAATTTTTAAATTGTCAATTAGAAAATGACAAACACAAATTTCGTTACAGTTCATCGATTCGAGCTTTAATAAAACATTCTCATATCCATTAGAGCTCATCTTTATCAAGATGTCGTTTTTGGACTCGGTATTCAACAGGCAAATCCTCTACGATTTCAGAAGTAAATGATAGATTACTTGAACTTTGTGGAAACATAATTGTACCCAAAACGTAAAAAACGACGCGGTTTACATCGTTCTCCGGGCGCTTAATGGCATGCATATAGGCTCGTGTTTCAAGGTGCAACTCTTGCAATGCCTTTTTCCCTTTGTAGACTTTTCGTTTTCTTGTTTTCTTTCGCCAATGTACACATAACGACAGTGGGACTCTGCACGTCTATCGTTTCTCCTCATTTCTCTCACACGCACACGAATACAAAATATTATATACCCCAGGTTCACATATGCAGTTGCAGTTGGTAGAGAATGAGAGCAAAAGGAGTGCGTGATGTTCAAAGTGTGGTTGAGGGCTTTGGTAGCGAGTATATATCCAGGAGTCAGTGACACCTCTCGCATCGTCGGCGTCGACGTCGGTCCAAAGCTTGATGCTGGAGCAGAGAGGCTGCCTGCGGTTTCTCGTAACCATGGTAACCACGTCTCTGTCCGTCTCTCTTTCTCTCTCTCTCCTTCTTCCTGTCTCTTTCTCTCTATCTATCTCTCTCCATCTCGCTTTTTCTCTTCGTCTCTCGCTCTTTCTCACGTAACCACTCTCCACCTCTTTCTCCGTTTGCTCTTCGTCGCCATCTCCGCTTGCCACCCCTTTACCCACTATATACACCACTGCTACAAGCATCCCGAGACCTCCACCTCTACACCGCCTACCCAAGCCGCTTCTACCCGCTACCACCTTCTCTCCTCCTTCCGCCTTCAATTATCATACCATCTCGCTCGAGCTTACCCACCCCCGCCCCTCCGCCCAACTTTGCCGGTGGGCTGTGTGGTAGCTCTCTGCCTCTTGCTCCGGTGAACATTGCTCTGCACGAGGGACCCAGTCATCCAGAGAGAACTGTGAGTTAGAGACCAGCAAAGAGAGAAAAAGATAGAGGGAAAAATAGAGATGGAGCTAGGAGAAGGAGTCCAAAGGCCAGAGAGGATGGGAGGGGCCGGGGGGTGGGGAGAAAAAAAGACAGAGAGAGATTATAAAGAGTCAAGAAGAGGCCACTGTTGCCAAGCCCAGAGTCTTGTAACTTTACTCTTTCGCCATTCCGCCCTTTTATTTATGTTTCTTTATATGTATTTCAATTCATTTCGTCTCTTTTTGGTTTCTTTTTGGTTTCCCACTTGAAGGCAAAGCAATATCAACAACGGCGAACAGTACCGAGTGTATACTTTTTTCTGCAGCTAGCAGAGAATTTGTGACAGTATTTTGAGTAAACCGGATTTCACGTCTGGAAATCGATGAGGAAGGATTACAACGCTTACGGATTGCTGGGGAATGCCATTTTCCCGTCTTCATTCCATCCCTCTCTCACACTTATTCTATTTGCTCCCTTTCATTATCGCGCTCTCTCACCCTCTTTCTCCCCTGGCGGTCAAGCGTCGATTTTCTCATCTCAGCCGCCATTCTACCTCCTCCATCTGTCCTCCGTTGCAGCTTGAGGACCTCGTACGTGTATATGCGTCGCCTCGGGTTACACTTTCTCGTTTCGCGTTATTCTCCGCTTCTTCATTGCAACGACCTACGAGCACGTACTCCGCGGCTTTCACCATTGCGCATTGTATTTTTCGTTCTCTCTCGCCTTCGCCTTCGCCTTCGTCCGATTACGTACAAGCCGAGACTATACATGAAATTTGTGAGGTACGTGTATATCTTGCGGTGTACAACAGTCTCCCCTCGTTCTTCAACTCTTTCCTCTCTACGTGTGTCTGCTATAATGGAGTTTCTTGCGTGGCGTCGTAACCAGGAGTCCGCTTATAGCACGCGATGTACGACAGGATGTATGACTAACAGCGGTTCACGCTATTCTCGGAGACACAGAGAAAAGAGAAACAAAGAGAGAGAAAGGGAGAAAGAGAGAAAAAAGTGAAACCGAGAGAGAGAAAGAGAATCACAAAAGTTATGCACGTCCGAGAGGATGTCGATGCTGCATTTTGCTCTGGACGTTATACGAGCGCGATTCTGTAAACGCCAACATTCACCGGCAGATTTCATGGTCTGAAATATGACTTTTATTTTTAGTCACGTGCAAACGACTCTTTCTCTTATAGCCTCTGTCACTTACGGTTTGGCAGAAAAAAAATATTTTCCAGCATAGCGTTTAAGACACATTTTATTAAGAGAAATTATGTTCAAATACAGTTGGACCATCTGTATGAAACGAGAATGATTTTATTCCATTGGATTGGATGGCATAAGATAATTTGAGATAATATCATCATGCTCTTATGAAGTGCTCCGAGTCTATGGCCATTGCGTTGCAACGCCATTTTGGAGGACGCGCTGAAAGACACTCTGTCGTTGAAATCATCGTTTGGTAAAAGCGCAGACGCCGCTCAGGGAGACAGGGAGGGATGAGCAGAGAGAGATTGTCGACAGGTTGTACAGCCAACGGGATCGCAATGATGCTCCCCCTCGGACCAATCACGACTTGGGGATGCCACTGGGCACGCACACTAGCAAGAAGCATCGCTCGAGCTTCGTTGGAATAGAAACGAAGGGAGAGATATGGGCCACGCATTGGGAAGCATATACATGATGAGATATATATATATATATGTCCATGCATGCATGAACTTCAGCGCTGTGTACTGTGTGAGAGAACGTATGACCGTTTCTACGGAACGCCCGGAGGGAGAAAGACAAGCCGATTTGCTTGGTGAGAAAATGATTCAACCAATGGAGTGATCCCATTCTTCGAACTACGGAGAGATGACCGAGTCAGCTGATAGAAGAAGACAGCTGCAAAAGAAGTAAAGAGCATGAGCGAGAGAACGACAGATTCACGTAACTCAAAGGTACGTAAAATTGTCGCATAGATCGCCACAGCAAATGGTGAATTCACAATCAAAGGAAGGAAATCATGAAGCTAAAGCAGCGCACCGATGCGAGCAGTTTAACTACCGAACACAATCGGTCGTTATTGAAGCTATAAAGTGGCCGATGCTTGAATAAGAAAAAGAAAAAGGTGCTCGTAATTGATAACGCACTGAGATTGATATACGACGCGGAACAGGAGGTGCATTCGTTACCTCCAAATGACACATACGTTGTTGTTGTATTGTTGCTAGAAAAAACAATGGTTCTTGATTTTAAGACCTTTTTCTGCCCAACGTAAACACATTATATCCGAATGGATTATAAAATGGTCAGGAATCTATAATCGCAAGGGCCTCAGCGACTTTTTCATTGTCCAGTTACTTTTTGCATAATCATACTGCACAACATTTAGATGCAAGTGCAGATCAATTCAAAAAGATTCCCAAATGCATTCGTCAGAAAGACCAATAGATTTGCAGCACTTGACTGGTCTTATTCGTTTTTCCTATCCCGGTATATAGCAGCTGATGACATTCCATTGGAATAGCGGAGATTTCGTATCTGAAGCGGCACGAAGAACGAAGAGATTCGGAGGAAGAAGGGAGGAGAAGGTGAACTGGAAAAGAGAACGTTGATGGCGTGGAATATTCTGGGAAAGAGTGGTTCAGCCAGGCGAAAGCTTTCGCATATATATGCTTTTGGATGCTGCTGCGGAAAGAGAAAAGTATATGTATATATCCAGCTACGCAGACATTGACTACAGTCATAGAGAGAAAGAGAGAGGAAGAGAAGGAGATGAAGAGTGCAAGAGCCAAAAGTCGGAGATGGAGTCTCTCTTTCTCTTTGTCCCACTTGAAACCTTCCCCTAACACGGTCGTCACCGAGAGGCCATCCAGGCTTAGAGAGAGAGAGAGAGAGCAAGCAAATGTTAGGTATGAGGATGAGGATATGGCAGTGATGGTGGATGGTGTGGACGCGCGGGATGGAAGACGGGTTGCGCGCGGCTCCTCCGGAGGAGAGGATCAATAGAGACACGGAGACGAGACCTCTTTCCCTCTCTCCCTCTCCTCTTTTCTCTTCTCTTCCTCGTCTCTCTCTGTACACCCTCCACCTCATCTCATCTCAGCGTTGGTAGCGTTTACTACTCCGACCCAACCTCTCTTTTTATCTCTCTGTCTCTGTCTCTGTCTACGTCTCTCTCTTTTTCTCTTTCAGTCTCCCTCGCTTACCCCCAGGGAGAATTGCTGGGAAGGCGAAGCTTCCACCTCCGCCAAGAGTTTCACTCCAGAACGGAGGTAACAGCAGCACGAATCAACCCGCAGCAGCACCATCAGAGACCCTCGACAACAGCAACCCTCCACTCTTCCTCCTACTCCTCATTCCAAACATCCCTTGCTCTCTTGCTCTCTGCGGGCATCCCGACCCTCGCATCATCACTTGGCTACCGCCACATGGATCCTCCTTCGGCTTTTCCCTCCAAGCTTCACTTTGGAGGAGAAAGCACAATAATGGTTACGGTGCACAATGTAGCGCAGTTGCAGCCCGTTGGATCCTCAGCAATGGCAGCGATGTTCGAGGAGGAATCTCTGATACGTACTCAGATCGGGAAATCGTTGTTGTTTCAACATTTTTTACATCGGTTATGTCGATACACGCCATTCGTCAATGACTTTGTGGAGACCAAGTTCATTATGAAGTTTTATTTTTGGCTGAGGTCTTCTAATTCAACCTGCTTCATATGGTATTAACCTTCGAACATAATGGAAATATTGATTTGCAATTTCCATCTTTAAACTGCCAGTAAATTTTTGTTGGCTCACTTTATGTACGCTTTTCTAAAGGAGAGTCTAAAGGAAGTTTCACAATTTTTTTTAGCTTGAATCGGCATCGTAATATCAAAAGTTATTTAGAAAAATAATTTCGTTTCAATCCCATGATACAACATCGACGTCATCCTGATCCACAAGAAAATAAAATCGAAACCAGGACAAAGTATTCTAATTGTCTGTTCTTTCTCGAAGAACGCGATACATAGAAGTTAGAAGAACACCACGATGGAATATTGCACTACAAGAACGAAGACAGGAAAAAATATACGCGGAGTGGGCTTAATGTTGCATGCAGTGGTGGAGTTGCGGAGACCATCATACCCAAAGATGCTAGAAGAAAGGGTCTGCTTCGATGGTTGGGGTAGTTGACTGCTGGCCGTCACAAGGGTTCGGGGGAATTTGCGGCTGTGTGTATATATGTTTACGCTTTCCGGTTGAGCCTTGGTGCGGGATAACCAGCCAAACAAGGAGCGGAGAATACCAAGGTGGTGGTTTCGCAAAACCGCGAGCATCGGCTTTAGCTTTTTTGTTATGAGTTAAGAAGAGAGAGAATGAGAGAGAGAGAGGGAGAGAGAAGGAGCGCCGTACTGGGGGTAATGTTCCATGATGAGACGCCTCGCGGATTCATGGAGGAGAGACGAATGGCATTAAATCGTCTGATGGCAAGAGGCCATCGCTGAAAAAAGGAGGTAGAGAATCAAAAGTTCGAAGCTTTTGGAAGATCGAGAGAGAAAGGGAGAATGAGAAAAAATATCTGAAGTGAAACGTTCGAGAAGAACGACAATGAAGCGTTCTTCTTCTCACATTGCTCTAATTCTAAAGAGCACTTTTGCGGATTCTGTTCACTCTCTCCCTCTTTCCATCTTACTTTTTCTACATTCGTGACTCCTTCTCAAATACCTACTATCAGCATACTTTCTGCCAGGGGAACAAGAGTTTTTTTCTCAAGCAAAATATTCTTCGCTCGTGGATCTCCTGAAAGCTAAACTCAGATTGTGGAGCGCGATGAAAAACTCATTTTATTCGTTTCGTGAGGGAGAATTTGCTCGGTTTGCGCACCATTCTCACAGTTGTTGGAAAGAGTCATGAAACAAAGAATTCTTTCAACCAGTATAACACGAAATATCGGTGGCAATAAGTTAAAAATTCCCACACATTTTCTGAAAATCAACGTTACATTACAAAATGAAGATCAAAGTTGCAATTTATGGGAAATAGTTTAATTCTGCTCCTTTCTTCAATCATGTAATTTTCAGATGACAAAGAAACCTTTCAGTTTTCCAATGATAAATTAGCTATTGGAGATAAGTCTTCGGTGTTGTAAAATTTCTCATTGTGTTCGTTAAATTTGTCATGAAGCTTAATTTACTTTTTATGTTTGAATTGTTACGAATTAACATATCTTTATTTTTCGAAGTACATCATCAAGTTCCAATTAGGAAATAGAGCACTGAAGTCTCACGCAATCTAGGGAAGCTTTCTTATCCTTCTCCCTTTCTCTCCCTCGCGCTCTCTCTTTCTCTCCCTATCTCGCCCCACGAAGTCAGCGAAGCCGATCCATCTGACGACACAATCCCTCGACGTCTCTCACGTATAGCTGTGATTAATTTGATTCAGTGAATAGACCTTCCGAGGCTGTACTGACTGCGAATCTCTCAATCCGCACAAGGCTGTATTTCTTGAGCTTGCTTACTTGCTTAGTTGATCCTCACTGCGATTTTCCGTTCTCCATTGTACACATGCCTACGTCACTCTCGTAGTATTTACGTCGAGCTGATATGCGGACATGATTTTAAGAGATTCGAATATTCTGTGCCTAAGCTTACAGTCGCCTGAAATTTTCCAACACAATGAAATCCACAATGCGATCGTGAATCAAATTTAATTATATAAATTTTCGTTGATGCATTAAATACTCTTTTTGTTTGTGTTGCCATCAATTTTATATAAAAGTCATTTCATTTGGAGGGAAACTCATCTTCAAACTTTTAGGAATAAAAAAATTGAAATGACATCCTCAAAAAACCTTGAATATTGAAAGCAGCTCTTTTTATGGAAGAAAAAGTACAGGAAGATTTTGCTGAAATCTTTTCGAAAATAAATTATCATTTCGTATAACATGGAATCAAAGTTTCATAAGATTCAAAGATGGTAAGGTCAACGAGTCTGTGACGAAATTAGTGTGACTCCCCCATCTGCACTTAATAGTATACTAGAGCATGGTTCTCGTGGTAAAGAAAAGGAGGGTTTTGCTACCACGACGATTACCGTGGAACCGGAAGGGGAGCAAAGTTGTGGGGTGTGTGAGAGACCCCATTTTAAATCACTTGGTTCTATCTACAACCCTCGCATCGAGTTCGCCCTCGCAACCCTCGTGGGCTGTATGACTGCATCACTAGCGGGAACGGAAACGAAGAAAAGGTATTCTCGACATTTCACTGGCACAAAACTTGATTATGGGAGTGTCACAAATTGAACGCTAAGAATTAATACCCGACTAGAATTTTTCTTCAGAACTCGGGTTAGTACCAGATCTGCACCAGATGAGTTGGCCCTGGTTGTTAATCGGGTTATGGACAGAATTATCTCATCAGGACCAGATTACGATTGTAACGCTTTCCATTTCTGAGGTCCTGATCAGGATTGCCTTATCGCTTCCTGTTCAGGATGTTCTTGTCAGGTTCAGATCAGGTGCTCACCGCATTACGTATAGTGAAATTTTCTTACCTACTCGGGAATTCGATTCGACCGTACTGCTTATCTACAACCCAACACAAACGGACGCGACCCATTTTACTATTGTCTCCTTAACTATTCCTAGTTGTAACATGATTGCAGTACAACAACTTTAATCTTTTTTTCTCTATTCTTAAATTACTCTATGTCGAATATTTTTATTCTAAAACAACTCTATACCTAAATATCTCCATTCTTAAATGACTCTCTGGTAAAAAAAACTTTATTCTTTAATAATCTTAATCTCAAATA
>JABSMR010011688.1:0-11276 GCA_018902295.1 Dusona sp. PSUC_FEM 10030013 | reverse complement strand
ACATATTAAATTTATTTTTTAAATAAAAACAAAAGGAAAAGTCCTACCACGATGGGTGCGCGGTCTGTGTGTCGCTCCGGCGATCTCCCAAGTTCAGCAGCCTCGGGTGAGGCCGCCTCGCTTCGAGCACCAATCACTGAGCGGAAAGCACTTTTTCTGAGCTTCTGATGCCTGTATCGGCCAGGGTTTCGACACTTTCGCTCAGACCTCGTACAAATGCGATACAGTAGTGCATTAGGAAAGAGTGGCTGTGGACAACACTCTGGAGGGGTCTCACAGGAACATTGAATATTAGTGAAGTGGGGGAAAAATGGAGCTTAAAGTTATGAGATGGGATCGTAAAAACTCGCAAGGATATACGCAGGAACAATAAAAATAAAAATGCAATGAAAAAAATGATGTTATGAGCCAATTTTTTGAAATAAATAAAAAAATTCGAACATCTTGAAATCATTTATTTTTTACTTCAAATTGAATGAAAAATTTAAAAGACGATTATCAATCATTTATTCGTAATTTTAAAAAAATCCGGTAAAAACGAACGTGGCAAAGAAAAGTTCGATTTCGTCCGAACTGACGGAAAAAAAAAATAAATTTTTTTCAAAAATGAGAAATAAAATACAAGCAGAAATCGGTCCACGATGGGATGGTCCCAAAAATTATTTAATAGAGCAACATTTTTTTTATGAATTATATGGAAAAAATAAAGAATGTCGAACATCTTGACATCAATGATTTTTTGCTTTAAATCGTAACACTACATAGAAGACAACTTTCATTCACTTTCTCATAATTTTTTGAGATCGTACGGTACGAAGCGAATATTAAAAAAAAAAAAGGTTCGATGTAGTTCATTTTTCGTGAAAGTTGTAGTCATTTGAAGAAAAAAAAACATCGAATTTTGAAGAAAAATCATGTCTCATAAATGGATGGACTAAAAATTGTGAAAAAATTTAAGAAAGCTTCGTTTAAAAGGGTCCTACAACACATAAAATTTTGAGCTAAATAAAAAAATGATAAGTTCCGATGTGTCTGATTTGGCGTGGAATGCCCCATACACATTTATTGACTTCTCTGAGCAAGAAAAAGGGCGGGCCTTATACAACACGTGCTGTTGGGTTTTCGCGGGATGTGCCCTTTTCCGTTATAACAATCGATATCCACACATTTTAATATATATGTGTATTTGTGTATACGTAACGGTAAATCCATACGGCGAACATAGTGTACATGCATATAAAGTCGACTGACTTCCATTTTTATCGTTTTTTTTTTTCAGCTTTCACATTCTAAATCTGGCCAAAATGTATTTCGACGCCGAATATTTGTTCCACTTTTTCGCACAACTTTGTTTCCACACTCGTTGTTGCCCAAATTCCAAGTTTATTCAAATCGAATTCATCATTATACAGACAGAAAAACAATTCCCAAAGTTTCAAAGCGATTCCCGTATTTTTGTATAGCTATCGATATATATTTTTTTACTTCACCAAATTGATGTCGTTTGATCCAAAAATCCCCAACCCAAAACTCTTTTATTTTTAACTGCGAGTTCAAAAGCTTAGCAACTTACTTTTTAATCATTTTTTCAACTCGAACTTGGCCTCTTGGCTATTACGGTGATGAATTTTTTTGTATTATTCAAGGCTCCATTGAAACACATAAAACCAATTCGAGAGTGAACGTTTGTGTACAGAGGTTATTGCTATAGTCAAGAATAATTCCAAGACAACAATTCAGCCTTGAAAATTTCCAATAAAGCCATTCGTTCTTCGAATTTTTCACTGCTTTACCTCTATGTTTTCCACCCCAAGTCTGCGCTCTTCCTTCCTTCGAACCTCGCCAAATATTTAACAAGCTCGGACTCCCGTTTCCAATACCTGGATTAGATAAGCTATATAAATACGTTCGCTGTAAATTCATGAGAGAATCCCACGTATGCTGAAAATATGAGTTAGTAAAAGCAAACTTTGATTCAGCCCAGTAACGAACATATTCATATAAATTTAGACCGCCAGATCCTCGTGTGAGAGCGTTCATTTTAATTAGGAAAAATATTTTTACCTCTTAAGCGTACAAAGGCTAGATTTGACCTCGAACGTCAGTGGAATTAAAATCAAATTATAAAGGAAATTTAATTAGACTTTAAATTCAATTACAGCGACGGTGACAGGTGAACCAAATTTATTTCGGAGAAAAACAGCGTTCGTAGAGCCGCGAATAAATCATTGAAACGATGAACGACGCAAATACGATGCGTCCTTGATGACCATTATTAATCATAATCGCGACATTTAGTCTGACATTTAGTCTTTAATATCAATCGTGTCTGCGACGATGCACTGAGATTTATGCA
Organism: Dusona sp. PSUC_FEM 10030013; assembly: GCA_018902295.1. Classification (NCBI taxonomy): domain Eukaryota; kingdom Metazoa; phylum Arthropoda; class Insecta; order Hymenoptera; family Ichneumonidae; genus Dusona; species Dusona sp. PSUC_FEM 10030013. The sequence continues at coordinate 8,920 of JABSMR010011688.1, read as the reverse complement.
CAGCCAAGTTCATTATGAAGTTTGTCTAAGGAACAGACTAAGAGGAAGAGTTCGTGAATTCAGCAGAAGACCATAACCCAGTTTGGTAGAATCAATTAGAGTGGACCAAAATATGTACTGGGTCAGCACGACGGGTTGAGGATAACTCAGGTCGAAATCCAACCTCTCAGTCTCTCTCTCTCTCTCTCTCTCTCTTTCTTTCTCCCACTCTCTCGCTCTCTCTCTCTCTCTTTGTAGACGTTGCTCTCTCCACCAAAGAAAATGTCGAAGTGCACCGGTCTTGTCAGTTCTCCCTTAGAAACTACACTGAGGAATATCACACACCGTGTAAAAAAGCGAAAGTTTCACCGGTTGAAACCGAGGCAACAAAGTTTCACTATTCTTCCCACGATTAAAGTTCACGAAGAGGTTGACTGCGCGTATTTCCAAGGAGACTCGTTAGATATAGACTGTAGTCACTCATAAGGATGCTTTAAACATACATTTTTAGCGAAACATTACATTTGATTGACATTTTAGTACGCAACCATTTTTTGATATTCTGCCAGAAATCAGCAAGCTGTAAAATATACAACGAATATGGATTTTCAATAATGTTAATTATAATATGAAATAATGAGTAAAAACTTGTTGTATCAATGCTCATTAGACTACTTATTGTTCTGTCACATGATATGAATTTGTTAATTTTTCTGAATTTTGATAGAATATTCTTTCTTTTTTGGAATTCCTTTTTGCAACTTTTTTGAGAGTGATATTTCTAGCTGTTACAATTTGTTCGCTGAATACAGAATTCTAAGTGAATAATATATTCGGCTCTGAATATTTGTGTACCTGCATTGAATTGATACTGAATCATGAATAATCCGAAGTCTCCTCTTTCCCGATAAAAAATATTTTTTATATTTGCAACAGCATGCTTAAAGTTGCCTACACCCAACATTAGAGACCATATCAATTGCAAACAAACCGTAAAGTTTACAGTGTCTTAGTGCTGGTTGGTCGAAGCAGCCGAATCAGTTCGAAGGCCAGGGGTTCATTTTTATTGCCGCTATCTTCTTCCCAGAGACCCATCTACTCGATATTTTATGATGGTACCCAATTTAATATTTATTCGAGTGATGGGGTGGGGAGTGGGGGACTCATGGCGCTTCGGTGAATGTGATGCCGTACATACTCAGGTTACCTTTCGTGGAATAAAAGGAGAAAAACCGTGCACTGGTGTGCTCCTTCTTCCACTTTACGTATGCCAGGCTCAGCACCCATAAGCATCCTAAAATCCATAAGATCACAAATTCGAAGTAAAAAAAAAGTACATCCGTGTATACTATTAAAATGCACAATAGTACCTATGGCTCTTTTCTCTTATGGTTTACAAAGGCGTCTTTATAAACCAAGTACCTTTGTCGGCACCAACTTCTTTTAAAATTGCAGGCTGCATTTTCTTTTCGCTTAAAAGGAAGATAACGAAAAAAGAGATTTTCTGCTAAAGTACTTTTACGAATTTGAAATCTAATTCAAATTCAAAGCAGACAAATCTTTGTCTTGCACCATCTATACCTTCACGAACATTACTTTTAGGGAAGAAAAAGGTGACATGATGTTTTGCGGTTTAAGAGCGCATGCAGATTTTGTTTGCCAATTGTATCCAAATGTGGTTCAAGTTTATTTAGGAAAGTCAGCCTTCGTCATTATCGTGATGAGAGTAATTTGAGACTTTGCAAAAGCTTTTTTTAATAATCATATTTTTCGTTCGTGCAAAAATAAACGAGGTATTCATAATAATTAACTTGTCACAATTACACCCTTAACGATATTTGGACAAGGGAAGAGAAAGTTGTGGGAATAATATATTGGCCTATAGATATATTCGTTCCAAACGTGTGAGCGTTGAAAGTGTGATATTAGGGCTCTAGGTTAGCCAAGCATGTTCAGATAACTGGGGAATCACAAGAACCAGTGTTTCTTAGGGTGGTACGACTCCGAGATTGCTTGAAGAGTAAATGAGTGGAAACCATCGAGGGAAGAGATAGAGAGAGAGACAGATGCGTAAGAGGGATGAATCGGGTGGGCGCGAAATAGCCTTTCTCCTTTACCCCGGGAATAAACAATAGATTTAGGTTTGCCCTTGCGTGTCTAGCTAACATGGCGTATCGAGGACTCTTGGGGCAGGAGAAGGAGAGTAACATTACCCTATTGTCGATGAATAATGGATGAAGGACCAGGGTACATTCACCCGTGGGATATTATTTGAGAAAACCCGTCAACGCGATCTGCTCGTCGGTCGCACGAACCGTAATAACTGAATTTGTAAGAGATCCCTTCGCTATCAAATGTATCCATATTAAATATTACTACGATACAATCACTTTTAAGCAGCAGCGAAACGAACGTTGCTCTATAATGAGACAACGATATTTGGCAGGAATTTCGATCATTACTCTTTATTCTAACCTTAAACCGCGTCCAAACGATTCGACGCAATCTGTCTGCCTTCATTTAAATTCATTGCAAAGCTTGTTTCATTTTCATTATGACGCTCAACTTTCGGTGTGTCATGAAAGATACAAGTTGACAAGTGAAGAGTAATAAATATTGAAACATATGTGATCAAATTTAAAAGGAGAAGATAAAAGTAGTAACAACCATGATGAAAGAGATACGAGCGATTTGGAGGTAACGAAAAACTGTCATTATGAATAACCAAGGAGGTTGTTGAGATGAAGAGAAATAAATATTTGACACTCGATGAAAGGCAAACGACGATGCGATCTGTTGAATCCCTCAGGTCATCCGTACAACAACGAAAGTCTTCCGCGTTCGAGTAGCGGTAAGGAGCCATGTTCGAGATTGACGGAGAAGCGTTACAGCGCCGCGGCCGCCTACGCTGCCCTTCAGGGCAGCGAAGACGAGCTCGTCGCTGGAGAATCCGAGGATTTTGCGCTAAAGACACCGGGGAGCGAGACCGAGGACACGGACACCGGTGTACCGTTGGAAGAAACGTCCACGAGATTCACGTTTCTCCGTCGGTTTCGGTCACCGAGATTCGGTGAGGCCCATCACAAAAGAGTACCGACACCGATGAAGAGAAAGCATCGAAGAAAGAAGAACCAGAGCGATATCAACAATGACGTGAATGACGGGGAGGGGGAGGACGAGGAAGAACCACCGAGTCCCAATCAAACTGGTGTCCCGGATCCCTATTATCCGATTTATCTCCCAATCGATCAGGCTTTCAAAGCGAAATACGTCTTTCATCACAAAAAGGGAAAGACTTTCCAGGAGCGGCTCTACGTCTTCCTTGAGCATCCAGGTGGCTGGCTCTGCTTCGTCTATCATTGCACTGTGTAAGTATATATACCTACCTTCATTTCCCAGCATCAACATTCGTTTGTCTAACTGTCAATCTCGTTAAAACAACAATATAAAAACGAAACTAAATGTCGAATATATAATTATTGAACATGTGCATCGCCAATCGTGCTCGTTTCATCGGCCTATGTGATCGAATATAGGAGACTCTTCCGAGCTCTATTGTATCCGAGCGAAATCAATGGATTTCGCTCCCTCTGACGAACAAGGCAAACTACATATGACAGTTATAATCGTAGTTGGTCGAACTAGCAAATCCAATGAGCCATCATCATCCGTTCGCGTATATACGCCACGTTGATAATACGTATATACATGCACGTATAGCCAATATGAGCCTTGATGAGGGAATGCCTTCCGCGCGTACAACACGATACACTCCCTATCTACCTATGCGTTCGTGTTAGGGCAATCGCGATTGACCGTGAGACTGACAGACCACAGAGCCACCATGCGGTCTACGATGTATACTGTAACACCGAACTCGGTCTACGCTGAGCAACCTTTACCACCAACCATCGTAAAAACTCAATCAATCATTGTGTAAATTCGTTTGAAAGCTTTGCCTCTTTTATTCCTCATCAACCTCAGTTTATTCATTTCTTAGCACTTTTCGTACGTTCCATTCGATTAATTCCAGCTTTAGTTTGTCGATTCATTTATCACCCTCTCCTAATGGTATCTTGAAAATAACATGTTTTTACAGTAAGGTTTCGTTCGATAACGCTTATTATAAACCTCGATCAATGGCGAACAACTGTATCGTCTGGTTAGCCTTTTTTACGACATTATCAATGAAGCTAATTACAGGACGCTACATCGACATCTATAATGACCAATCGATTGTTCAACAGGACCGGTTAATTAAGTGAGACAGAATTCCCGGTTCAATAGTACTTGGTCAACGTAAAACCCTTGCCCAAATGGGGTTCAGAAGCGATTGTATGATTACGCAATACTTTATTTAACTCTACCGTGTTCAATCAATGTGAAAATTTGCGCTATATGCAATGCATGGAATTACTGAAAATTCCTCTGTTTTGTATTGGACGCGGCATGTATCGAAAATTAATTGGTGAACCGTTTTAAAAGAGTGTTAAAAAAGCTCATAATACTCGATCGGTGAAATTCGCTGCAATTTTGATTCCTGATTAAATTCTGCCTGCATATTGAAAGCATTCTTTCCATACTGTTGAAATATCTGGTACAGAGAATTTTCGCGTTCGGTTGAAACTTTTGTACTTTATCGTAAAACAATACGGTAGACCGACCGGTTTCCCGATATTTGAATTTCGATTTTTGCGAAAAAGTCCCTATTTGGATGGTACGATTGGTCAAAGGTAAAAAACATTGTATGGAACTCGGCTATTCCATGAGGTATTGTTTGTCTATTTTTTTGCTCTTTTTGGAAAATTGCAAAAAATTGTACGTGAAACGAAATCTAATAAAATGGCTTTTTTCGAAGCGTTCCTTTATGCATGAATCTGTTCGCTCCATATTTCGTTGGGTGAACTCTCGCCAGCCTTGCCTCCAATTTCGAAAGCGCGAGAGGCTTTTGATAACGTCCAACGATTTATACTATATATCTTCGGAAATTGCCAAGGAAGCTTCTTTCATTTCTGTCTCCAAGTTATCCTACCATCAGAAAACCCTCGTATCGTCGTTTTTCGTAACCATTGACGAGCCGCGAAAATCGTCTGTGTGAAAATATTTTTTATATTTTTTTTCTTAAACCTCTTTACTTAATAATTTCCGCTGGAACGATATTCCATCGACGATTAAATATTATCCTGGTGAGGAAAAAAAAACTTCATCAAGCGGCAGTAAATCTACGAATTTTCTCGCTCCCTCAACTTCCGGTTCATTCTATATATCTATATACATATACAACCGAGACGAGATGATTCGCTGTTTCTCCTCTAATCCCTCTCAAGTTTGCAGCATCCCAAAGGCGGAGAAGGGTCACAGGACTGACTGGCAAGAGCGCGAGAATATAATCTCTCTTCTTCCTCGGATAAGCTGTTACTGCAGTGTTCTATATATATGCCATGAAATATCTCTTTCTCTCTCTCTCTCTCTCTCTCTCTTTTCCACTTTCTCTCTTTCGCTCCCTTGGTAAACGTCGGACAGATTATCTGATCGTTGTTCCATTAGCAGACCATGAAGAATGTTGAGAACCATTAGCAAAATCTCTTACTCGGTCCAAACAAATGTTTTCCAATCGATTTTGTTACATTGATTACTAAAGCATCGAAAACAACCGTGAAAAACAAGTGTGACTCACAATTTTTTCTATTATCAATCAATCGACTCTGGTAATTAAACTTATTAAATGAACATTAATCACGAGAAAGACTGAGCAAATGATAACATTTGCATAGGAAAAAACCATAATTCAACACGAGATTCTTCATCCTCCATTTGTAGGATCAAAGTACAATACACAAAAAGACAACCTTACGGTAACTCGACATTTCGACGGTAATGACGCATCGGAAAGCCGTTTCTGTCTGATTTCGACAAATAGAAGGATAAATGCGCATATTTATGCATACATACATGTAGTATATAGATAGCTTGAGTTTTGTTCGCGTGTTAGTAGAATTTCTCGATTTTCGGCTTCCAAACGTTGCAGTATATATGTACATTGTCCAGGAATACGGAATAGGGAATGTACATGTGTAGAATCCATTGGTATATCAAAAACATTGACGCGAGATCTGTACGGATACAGAGATTCTCGCACAATAGAGAGAAACGTGAGGACGTATAAATGGACGATTCTCACTCGTATATAGATTTTCTGCCCTTCTTCCACTCGCAAAATGGATCTGCGTCATCACCAAGAAGAGATAGAGACACTCGCACTGGCAAATCCCAACCATAACAGAGCAGTATTCACAGAGATAGAGAGCGAGAGAGGAAGAGAGCGCTCTCCAATTTCCTATCGCGAAAATGTATCTACGCACGGGAATTTGGTTTCGTGCATGCATGCGGGATGCCATTTCGGTAATCTCGAGTGTCCTCCAAACGACGAATCCAACGTGTTCGCTACAACGAATAAATTTTACAAAATCGGTGCGAGAGAGAGAGAGAGCCAACCCTATACAGCTTTTAGGACATCCTTGTGAAAGAACTTTACCACGCACACTTGAAAAGTTTGTACGGTCGTAAAACATGACAAAAGAAATTAATAGCAAAAAATAAAATAGACCATTCATAAAAAAACGGAATGTACCGCACTCTCAAGATTCCTTTGCAGAATAAAAACCGTTCGCTCCATTTGAGCTATGTTTAGACAGCAAAAATTCATTTAAACGGATTCATCTACAAATTTTACTTAAAAATAAAATTTTATTCGACGATCTTGGAATGCAGAGTCATTGAAAAATCATCGCGAAGTTTTTATCGACCGATTGCCGAATATCAATGAAATATGTAAGACTTACTTCACTGCTTAACTCGATCTTCCATGTAACAAAATGATGTAACACCCAGATTTCTCATAGTATCATTACCCACTCAAAGTCTTAAGTGAAAGATCCTATCCGCTGGCTGTTGATTGTGCAGATGTATAAATGCGGAATATTAGAATTGTATGACACGCGGTGTATTTTCAATATTTGACGCAACGGTGAGCGGATATTAATTCATCAAAAGTTTCGCGGCGACGAGTCGGTGGCTGGTACATCAGAGGATAAGACATGTACACTACATACATATACCACATGGATAATGTATATTCAATACATATACATAAATAGAAAGTTGTGTACTTATGGTGTCGTTCGATTAAATTCGTTTCTGCGGTAGCAAGCTGTAGTCGCGCAGGAACCGCGATCACGTGCGCGACTTTATGCATGTACAGGCGAACGTTGACCCACTTAGTCTATCGTTTTATAACTTTCAGTGTGAATATACTTTTATGTAGATTCGCTTGTGCATGGTAACGTTGACCAACTCGTTGGCAAATCTTTGTCGAGTTTTTTCATCGGCAAAGGGCACAGGAGAGACTAGCAGGAGCTGTGAGCGATCAATTTCGCCGTTTGAAAACTCGATACCGTGCGGTACACGATATATCGCCGAGGATAAAGAAAGCCCTAGACCCGGAGGGGAATTTGTTGAACCCTTCGTGTGCTCGAGTTTGTGTCAACGATAAGAAGAAGACGAAGCGCAACAATAATAATAATAGTAAGAATAATAATAATAGTCGTAGTATGAGAAAACGAGGAAGAAGATAGACAGCAGTTGGCTGGAGGCGAGCGAAAGGATAAGGAGTTTGAGAAATAGAATAAAGTAGAGATGGAGGAAGAAAAGGAAAAAAAAGACAATTATCGTACTAGGTCGAGGAAGGTGACCTGGCGTGAACTTACGAAGGCTTTCCTCCACGATGGATACATAGTTGTTGGAATTATGGCTTCTGGACATGCCATCTTCTTCAAGCTCTTTCGCGACTTCGCTGGCTGGGGAAAGCAGGTGTTTCAACCAAGTCCTTCTTGCGAATGGCTGAGAGATACAGCCCACAGTCTTTCACCTTCGTTAAAGCGCATACCGTTACGATAACGTCGTCTTTTATCTTTTCTCGTACTCCTTGTTAGAACTGAAAAGAGAATGAAGTCGTAGGAAAGAGAGAGAAAGAGCCAGGAAGAGCGAAAGCAGAAGAAACGCATTTCAATAAATAACTCCAAGTCGTGTATAATCTTTGGGTGGTGTATCCGCGAACACCCCTGTTATCGGACTCTTAATTAACAATAGCCATATTTTTAATCCCTTTGGATTTGTATTCTTTTGAGACCAAAATCACTGTACCATGGTTTAAAAGCCACAACGAACCTTCTGAACTATGAGCAAACTAACGAAGCTGATTCGTAGTTATTTCGTTTTACGTGAGCTCGCGGTAAATATGGCACAAAATTGCTACACGCCTGCTCCGATGAAGATCGCAGCGTGTTCTCGTGCTCGTAACAATGTTACCACGCTTGCACGAACCGCAGGCTCGAATCCCAGGTCTGACCTCAGAATATGACCCACATATAACGAGAAACTTTATGTTAGCAAAATGTGCACCGTTGATAACTACAAAAAAACACTTGTTCCGTCGACTCGTTACACGTCCTGGTATTTAATTTTTTTACAGTACGGTTTTCTGGTACCACACAATTTGCCCAAATTGTTTTTCCCGAACACAAATGTATTGCCGATTGCCGACATAAAAATTGAATTAATGAATTTTTTAAATTTCTTCTTTAAGATTTCCCGCGCACAAAAAATTAGTCTCGGCAAGACTTGTGGCAAGACTTCTGGTAAGAGTCCCGCAATAGTCCCGGAAGAATCCCGCTTAGGCACGTTAGTGGGGCTCTTAATTCTGAAAAAAAATTGGGAAACAAAACATTCAAAGGATGAATTCGATCGCTCGACCATCGGAATGGGAGATCTAGTCCTTACCCATTCTGCCACTACCTATTTAATAATTATAATAGTCGAAAATGGTAAATGCTGATCGGGGCGCCCTTAATAATTAATTATTATTTAATATTACTTATATTAT